>NW_010729090.1:3076053-3168488 GCF_000365185.1 Nelumbo nucifera
CCAGGAGCCGCGCGAGTGCCAGCTAGGAGTGACCGGATTGTGCTACATCATTTGGCGCCGTCTGTGGGAAAAACGCTTCAAAAAGCCTTTCTCCAAACTTTTACGTTTCTTTACTCTCCTGAAACCCAACACTCATGGCTTCCTCCAGCAACATCGGACGAAGCACGAAAATGGATGACTCCAAAGAACAACCCCAGCTTCCTACTGTCTGCATTGGACAGTTTACCATCCCCCTCTCGGTGGACGGAATTCTCAGCTTGAGTGTGCCTCTTGCAGTGGCACCCGTCATCGCGCCACTCCCTGCTGCAGTCGGAACGATGTTCGTCGAACTTTCGGTCGTGCCCCCAGTGGCCAGCACAAACCAAATAGAGGACTTGACGTAGTGCATGCGGGCCATGCAGGCCCAAATGCAACAGTTCCAACAACTTCAGCTTTATCAACAACATGTGTTGCACCAGGTCTCCCAGTACCAGTATCAGCAGCAGTTTCCCCAGTTTCCTCAACCTCAGCTTCAGCAATCACAGCTTCCCCCTCGGCACCCGGTCTCGCAGCGAGCTGGGTCTTGCCGACAGGAGGAGCACCCGCCTCGCCGAGGAGAGTCCCCCCAGAACCCTCCAAGGAGCCAGGCCTCCACCCACGGCAGACAAGAAAGACCAGTCGCCCCGACCTCGCCACAAGCAGTCAGGTCGGGAGGACCTTAGCTCGGCAAGCCCACGTCACCTCGACCCTCAAGGCCCAGTACCCCATTCCTGGAAAACCGATTCGAAGCCCTAGCCGCAGGTTCCAAGTAAGAGCCCTCTATCCGAAGTCATCACCAGCGGCCCGAGCTATTTCCTGCACACACCATTCCTGACAGTACAAAGGCGAGCAGCACGAATGCCGAGCCCGCCAGAAAGCAGAGACGCCACCGCTAAGCTCGCCGGTCTGCTACCCGCGACCTACCCGAGCTCAGAGGCAAAGAAGAGGTAAGTTCGGGCGAGGTCAAAGTGCCCATTCTTTCAGTTCAATCCCCCCTATCTCCTGAGCTACTGGCAGTCCCATTGCCCAAAGATTTCAAGCTCCCCCCTCTTGATAAGTATGACGGGTCTTTCGACCCAAATGATCACATAGATGCCTTCCAGTCGCAGATGCACCTAGCAAGAGCAAGTGAGTCGTGCATGTGCGTGGCCTTCTCCACCACCTTCAGGGGAGTAGCCCACACATGGTACCGAAACCTGACGCCAAGATCAATAAGAAGTTGGGTGCAATTCGCGCAGGCTTTCACGTCCCACTTTGTTACCAGTAAGCGGTGCCCGCAGACTAAAGAGAGCCTCCTCAACATAGTGCAGAGAGAAGGAGAATCCATTCGGGGCTACGTTAAGCGGTTCAATGATGCTTGCTTGCAGATACCGTGCTTGGACCCCGCCGTGCGCCTTACAGCAGCTAAGAAAGGCGTGACGCACAAGGAGTTCAAATGGCACATGGTCGTCAACCAACCAGTGACCATAATTGAATTTCTTAAGCTCGCGGACAAGTTCATAGCCACTGAGGAGGAGATCAACCAAAAGGGTGAGAGTGCGCCCGAAAAGAGGAAGAGGGAAGGAGAGCCTTCCAGCCAAGGGGACAGCCGAAGGAAAAAAGATGCAGCTCGGGGGGAAAATCCAGGACAGTCGTTCCGAGCTCCTGTGGCGGACCGAACTGATTACACCCCACTGAATACGAAGCGAGCCGAAATCCTGATGGTGATCATGGACGCTCCGTATGTGAAGTGACCACCCCGTTTGAGGGGAAACCCCAATTAAAGAAATAAGAATCTATATTGTAGCTTTCACAAAGATCACGGTCATAGTACAGAAAACTGTAAAAATCTCCGCGACGAAATTGAAGAACTCATCCGTCGTGGATATTTAAGAAACTCCGTACAAAACAGCAGTAATAATAATAAAGCAAGTCGGCAAGGGGAGCACAGTAAGGACGCTCCTGAGTCCAGCAGCAGGCAGGCTGAGCATTCACAGAGGCAGCCTCCGGAAGAGAGGCCAGTCCGGGAACCTATCCAAGTTATAGTGGGAGGATTGATCGTCGCGGGCTGTACTTTAGCAGCAGCTCGAGCGTCAGTTCGCGAAGCTGCCCGAGAAGAACAGAATCCTCCTAAGCGGCCGAGGACAGAAGAGTCGATTTTCTTCACGGAAGATGATGCGCAAGGGGTCCATTACCTCCACGACGATGCACTCGTGATAAAGCTGAGGATCAGCGACTTCGAGGTCAGGCATGTACTCGTCGACTCAGGCAGCTCGACAGATATCCTCTTCAAGGCTGCGTTCGACCAGCTTCAGTTGTAGAAAAGTGACTTGAGGCCTGCGGACACTCCTTTGGTGGGATTCAGCGGAGAAGAAGTCCGGCCCCTTGGGAAGATAACAGCACCTGTGGAAGTCGGCACATGGCCCTGCGCAGTTAGACTCAACCACGACTTCCTGGTGGTCGCAACCCTCTCCCCATACAATGCCATAATAGGTCGGTCGATCACCCATATCCTACGAGCAGTGGTCTCCACCTACCATTTGGCTATGAAGTTTCCTACAGACTTCGGTGTGGGGGTAGCGCGGGGCGACCAGCTCGAGTCCCGCAAGTGCTATGTCGCCACCTTGAAGGGAAAAACCAAGGTGGCAGACGACCTCGAACTAGAGCGGCCAATGGAGCAAGGCGAAGAACGAACCGCGCCCATGGAAGAAACAGTCGCAATCCCGACCTCAACGGCAGACCCAACTCAGACGCTTCAGATCGGTGCTTCCATCCAAGAACCTCTATGATCCGAACTGTTAGGTCCGTTAGACAAAAGAAACCTAACCTAGCCCTGGAGCGGTGGAGAGCGGTCAACGAGGAGGTCGGGAAGCTCCTCGCAGCTGACTTCATAAGAGAAGTCCATTACCCGAGCTGGGTAGCCAACCCCGTCCTGGTAAAGAAAGCCAACGGCAAGTGGCGCATGTCCGTCGACTACACCGACCTGAACCAGGCTTGCCCAAAAGACTATTTCCCGCTCCCCAGAATTGACCGCTTGGTGGATGCGACCTCGGGACATCAGTTGTTAAGTTTCTTGGACGTCTATTTGGGCTACATCCAAATCAAGATGGACCCGACGGACGAAGAAAACACTACCTTCATCATGGAGTTCGGTCTATACTGTTATAAGGTTATGCCCTTCGGGTTGAAAAATGCAGGGGCGACCTTCTAGAGGCTTGTAAATAAATTGTTTGCACCATTAATTGGCAGAAAAGACGAATGCTATGCAGACGGCATGGTCGTCAAAACTCAATTCTCTAATGAATTAATACAAGACTTGCATTCAGTTTTTGAAATCTTGCGTAAGTTTAATATGAGACTGAACCCGAATAAGTGTGTATTCGGTGTGACCTCGGGCAAATTCCTAGGATACATTGTCAACCGGCACGGCATGGAAGCCAACCCGAATAAAGTTAAGGCCATCTTAGATATGAGACCACCCCGGAAGTTGAAGGAGGTTCAGAGGTTGAATGGCCGCATAGCCGCCCTGAGCCGCTTCATGTCCAAATCAGCGGACCACTGTTTGCCATTCTTTAAGGCAATCAAGAGCAAAGGGTTCGAATGGACCCATAGACTGTCAGCTCGCGTTTGACGAGCTCAAGAAATACCTCGCTAGCGTGCCGATCTTAACCCGGCCCGAGGAGGGCGATGTTTTAGAACTGTACCTCTCGGCAAGCGATGAATTGGTCGGTTCGGTACTAATAAAGGAAGTAGATCGGATTCAATGAGCCATCTATTATGTTAGAACTGTAACTCTCCGCCCATACTTCCAGGCTCACACTGTTATCGTTCTCATCGACAAACCTCTGAGGTAAGTCTTACTTAAGCCCAAGGTCTTTGGTCGGTTGACGAAGTGGGTCGTTGAGCTCAGCGAGTACGACCTCAAGTACAAGTCGCGAACTACCATTAAGGCCCAAGCCTTAGCAGATTTCATCACCGAGTGCACATTCAGCTTCGAAGTCCTCAGGCCGGTTGAGCACGAGGCTCCCAGCTCGGGTGAGCCCGAAGCTCCCAGGCCGGTCGAGCCCGAGCCCCATGAGGTAGCAGCCAGTGTGGCATCTCTCCTAGTTCGGCCAAGTGCGAGCTGGGATGAGGAGCCCTAGATCCGTCACGTAGATGTCTCCTCGAACCAATAGGGCAGCGGAGTCGGAATAGTTCTGCACGACCCAAATGGCACGAAACTGGAGTACGCGCTACGTTTCGAGTTCACGGCATCTAACAATGAAGCGGAGTACGAGGCATTGATAGTTGGACTATCTCTAGCCAGAGAAGTAAAAGCCAAGCACATCGTTGTCTGCAGTGACTCCCAGCTCGTGGTCAATCAGGTCACCGACGAGTATGAAGCTCGCGAGCCAACCATGATCGCCTACTTAGCCAAAGTCAGAGAGGCCCTACTCAACTTCCAGTCACACTTCATCAGGCAAATCCCGAGGTCAGACAACACTGAGGCCGACGCCTTGTCCAGATTAGCCAGCGCTAGCGATATCACCATGAGAACCGTGTACATAGAGGACTTGCCTCGGCCTAGCATTCTCGGGGGGGTCAAAGGAGGTCACTCCCATCATTCAAGCAGAGCCAAGCTGGATTGACCCACTCGCGAGCTTCCTATTACACGGGACCCTCCCTGCAGATCGCAATGCAGCCAGAAAGGTGCAACGCCGAGCAGCCAAATACGTCATGATAGACGAACGGCTGTATAGGAAATCCTACACGCTCCCCTATCTGCGTTGCTTACGGCCTGCCGAAGTTGAGCTCGTACTCTGCGACACTCATGAGGGGTTGTGCGGCGGGCACTTGGGGGGCAGGGCCCTTGCCCAGAAAGCACTTCGACAGGGGTATTATTGGCCAACAATGAAGGCAGATGCCATTGAGTTCATTAGAAAATGTAACAAATGCCAAAGACATGCCAATATTCACCACCAACCCGCTGCTGACCTCAAGTATCTCACTAGCCCATGGCCCTTTGCACAGTGGGGCATCGGTTTACTCAGGCCATTCCCGCCAGCAACGGGTGGGAGGAAGTTTTTAGTAGTAGCAGTGGACTATTTCACCAAGTGGATAGAAGCCGAACCCCTTGTTACGATCACAACCCGAAATGTCCAAAACTTCTTTTGGAAAAACATTGTGTGCCGCTTCGGATTACCCCGGGTATTGATTTCTAACAACGGCAAGCAGTTTGAGGACGTCAAATTCCAAGATTAGTGCCGAGACATGGGAATCCGACAAAATTTTACTTCAGTCGCACACCCTCAAGCAAATGGTCAGGTAGAAGTCACGAATAGAGCTATCCTCCGCGGACTGAAAGCGCGGTTGGACAGAACTAAAGGACTATGGGCAGACGAGCTACCCAATGTTCTATGGGCTTATCGAACCACAATCAAGACCGCCACAGGAGAGACTCCCTTCAACCTCACCTACGGCACCGAGGCAGTCATCCCAGCTGAAATTGATGTTCTCTCGCTACGATTGGAAGCATATGACGACAAGGCGAATGAAGACGAGCTACGTACCAACCTCGACCTACTCGATGAAGTAAGGGACCTCGCGTATATCAGGACCGCAGCCTACCAACAAAGAGTAGCTCGGTACTATAAAGCAAGGGTCAAGAAGCGGAACCTCCGCATCGGTGACCTGGTCCTTCGTAAAGTTATGGTATATGAGCCCGGCGTTGGCAAGCTCGAACCGAGTTGGGAAGGACCTTACCAAGTGAAACGAGTACTCGGAGAAACAAGTACCTCGGGCATGGAATATTGTCAACCTAAGGCAGTATTACTTGTAACTATTGAGTAGACCACGAGTCACTCCCAAAGCCTAAGGACCGAAATGCCGAGCTAACGCGATCTCGGTACAATGAGACCCAGCCACCTCCATGGCATGGGCAAACTTTAAGAGCATACTATAAGTCACCCCCTCAGCCCAAGGGCTAAAACATCGAGCTAATAGAGACCTCGACATGATGAAACATATAGCTCGGGCATGCATAGTAATAACTTCGCGTTGTACTTAAAGATGCCTAAAACACTAAGGCATAGCTCGGGGTAACGATTACCAAAAGGCCCTATTTCGGGCGTGTAGCTCTAATAGCTCGAGTGATGAAATCACTTTGACAAAAAAGAGAGAAAAATAAAAAGAGCACACCATACTTGGAAGAAAAAGAAACTTCATTACTATTTCAAAAAAAAAAACCAAGCTAAACAGCTCGGGAAAGTTCAACAATAAGTAAAAAGGGCACAGCTGCCCAAGAAGAAGGCTTTTTGAAAACCGGGTCCTGGCACCCGGGAACCACCAGAAATCAGTCAAAAAATCAGGGAAGCTGAGCCACCAGCCTCAGGGGTCCACCCCCTCCACCTCGTCCTCGTCCTCAGGAGAGTCAGATTCTTCCTCCTCCACCTAGTCCGCCGTTTCGGGAGCCAGACCCTTCATGGTGATGCCGTCAAGGTTAAGTCTAGAGAACTTCTTCTGGACCAACCAGCGGTAGAGCTTGAATCCGGAGTGGTACGAGCTCGAGCCGTACTCCACTTGGAGGTCGTGATACTCCTGGGAGTCCTTAAAGTCCCAGACTGCCTTCTCCCGCTCGGCCTCCACCATGGAGTCGAAGATCCGAGTTCGGTCCAGAAGTGTAGACTCCAAGTCCCGACCTTGCGGGTAGGGGAATAGACGGGAAGGACCAGGAGGAACCACCCTCTGACTCGGGAGCTCGCCCCCCTCGAGGCCACCCTCTCTGGTGCCTCCTTCAAACGGGGCCGGCGAAACTTTAGGCGGCGGGGAAACAAGGTCTAGTCCAGCAGACTCGAACTCAGAGCCCTCAGAAGTGGGAGTCCGATCAGGGCACGACCTCTTCACTTTGCGCCTCTGGTTGCTAGAGAGAAGGCGGCACGAGTCGACACCAGACATGATGGCTACCAAGAAGAAATCAAGTGTTTGCTCGGTAAGGATGAATTATGTGCATATGAACACAACGTCGTGACAAAAAACTACGCAACCTAAAAGGACAACCTACCCGGGCTCAGGCCGGCCTGCACGAGCTTCTCCTCGGCCAAGTAGTCCGAATAGAGGAAGCCTACCGATGCCCAGGACAACATCGTTTTCCAGATTTCGGGGTCTAGCTCGACCCCAGGATTCTGGATGGCGCCCCTCCAAGAAGTTGGGAAGGGTCATCCCTCGGGATTACAAACTACGAAGTAATCCCGCTTCCAAGCAGGAATTTTATTCGGTAGCTCATACAAGAGCTTATAGCCGCGGCGGGGAGAGAGGTAGTAAAAGCGCCTCTCCGGTGGAACCCTGGGAGCGGCATTCTTTATATAGAGGATAGAAACAAAAATTTCAAGGTCCAAGGGAAAGTAGTACTCGTAGCATAAGGATATAGTCCCAACCATATTCCAAATGGCGTTGGGATGAAGCTGATCAATGGTGACGTTAAAATGGTTTAGCACCTCCACTATCAAGGGGTGCACAGGGAGACGCAGGGCAGCCTCGAGCTGTTCCTGAAAGATGACTATTTCATTGGGACCATGCTCCCAAGGGAAATTTCCAATGGGGAGACTATAGACCAGGTCCCCAGGGAGGCGAAAGTAGCGAATTAGAGACCTAACTCTCTCTGCTGTCATTGAGGAAGGGCCAAAAGTGTCAAGCTCCTTCCCCCGAGAGGTAGACGCTACATCACTGGAGGCCTCCCGAGCCTCCGGGACCTGTTCCCAACCTCCTCTCGAGCTCGAGGGAGCATTGTCGTCCTGGTTATCGCTCCAGTGGTAGGTGTGGTACGGATACCCAAACATCGTTGACAATGATTAGGACTCATTAGAGGAGGCGAAATGAAGTAAACTGAGGAACTCTGGGCAGATTAAATGAGTGTGCGACCTCAGAATCCGAAGACAGCAAGATGGCGTGAAAGAAGGTGAGGCTCAGAGGGCCCTCCTATTTATGGTCTCCACACCCCTGAATCGACGGCCCAGATCAAAGCGGATCCAACGGCTCGCAGGCGCATTGACCGCCCACCTTCTGAAAACCGAAAGTGATTGGTGGCACGTCTTTCACGATTAAGGTAAAGACGGTTGCACGATGCCCAGAGATAAGAGCCACTTCAGCACGTTTTCAAAATCCGAAAAGTCAGAAAAACTCCTCATTCCTGCGAATGCATTTAATGTTAGTGGTCAATCAAGTTTGAATTTCGGTCAAATCAGCCCATCTCACTTCATGAACTCCTCGCGCTAAGGTTACACTCTCATCCGAGGAGTGGGGGGCAAATGATGGAGGATGGTTTGACCCGACCTACGAAATGGTGACACGTGGACCTGACTCATCACAAGTAACAGCTCAACATCGTGGCTCCGCACGAAAAAGTAACGAGCCCTCAGAGCAGCTCTCTACACCGTAGCTTGCAAGAAAAGAGGCTCGCCACAACGCGAGCTCCGGGTTCCCCGAGCTACCACGAAAAGGATATTCCAAGGCAATTTCAGCTCGCGAGCTAGAGAAACTAGCTCGCCCGAGCCCCCGAACAGATAAGTCATCCCGGGGACCAATTTTACTAAGGGTGATCCTGAAGCACCCCGAGCCCGCTACAAAGTAGCGGGGACAAGTCGCATGAGCGCTTCTCAGTAAGCTTCTATCTGACGAACCGTACCGATCAGACAGCGCCACTTTCCTTACTAACGGCGCAGTCCCTATCCTTTCAACCGTCTGCATCCACATCTCTCGGCAGGCGGAGGCGTGCCTGCCAATTCAGGGACGTGTCACTCACCCAGGCAAAAGGTACGTCCCAACGGCTGCCTATGCGGTCCTGACAAGTAACAGCTGTGGCAGGAGCCTAGTGGCGGTTGTGCCCGACCTGACACGAACACCCTTATAAAAGCCCTCACGGCAGGGGAGGAACTTCTCCTGGAAGTTCTGATCTTTTGAATATAGTGGTAACACACTATCTGCACTCTTAGCCTTTCACCTTTTCCTTGCTTCTACCAAGTACTGACTTAAGCAACGGAGTGTCCCCGCCGGGCAAATCCCCAAGGGATTCTTCTTACTCTTCCCCATCTCAGGTGTCTTCATGGAGCCACGCGAGTGCCAGCTAGGAGTGACCGGATTGCGCTACATCAACGCCCAACATTGATTAATGCGAGTTAACTTCTACGCCCCATAAAGAGTAGCCCAAATGCATATCTCAGCGTGCATTAAGAACATTTCTTATATTTATCATTGGGAAATGTTCCCAATTCACAGTTGGGATGTACTTGCGGGGTGCCCTCTCTTGGGCACGGATGTGAATTCAACTAATTAATGCCATGAGAAAGCAACACTAGTAGAGGTTGGGGGATGTATTGGATTAGGATATTCTGGAAATATTATAATTTTAATTGGTACCCAAAAGAAACCTGATGAGGGCGGATTTGGCCCTCCAATGATATTGTGACACATGGCACCTCGGAACAAATAGGTGACACCCGGAACCACTTATGCAACAACTTGCCTTAGCCAAGTTGATGGTGTCCCACCTGGCGGCCTGGCCTAGGCGCCAACCTGGCAACCTGCAAGACGTGCTCGCCGACAAATTCGGCATGCATATCCAAACACTCCCACGATCTTTGGAAATTGGCCCACGTGCCGAACGATCCAAAGGGTGGTCAACGTCCATGGCAGTTACCTTAGGGAATTTCGGACCACTTAGACGACTTCTTGGAAATCTTGGATGCGGTGTGTAGAGCCCACGCCAAACTAGGCCTATATAAAGGCACCAACCCCAATGGCATAGGAGGGGCAAGTAAGCATATTCTATCTCTCATACTTTGTGATTTTTAGCTCGCAGTCTACTATGAGAGTACTGACTTAAGCATCGGAGCGACCTCGCTGGGTTAGCCACCCTAGGTCCTCTGACATTGATTCCTTGCAGGTCTCTAAAGAACTACGAAGCTCAACAATCAATCCAGATCGCCACCAGGCAGCTCGACACTCTGGTCAGCTCGGAAACTAATAGGCAGCTCGACCCTCTGGTCAGCTCGGCACCTAATAGGCAGCTCGACACTCTGGTCAGCTCGGCACCAAATAGGCAGCTCGACACTCTGGTCAGCTCGTCACGTAACCTGCCTAGCTCGGCCTAGTTAACTCGACACCTAATCTGCCCCCAGCTTGGCATGGTCAACTCAGCATCCAGGTCCTCATCCAGCAGAAGTTAACTTCGGCCTCTGAGTCATCGGCCACTCGGAAGCAGACCAAATGATGAGGTACTTAGCCAAAAAATTGATACATCAAAACCCTAATTCAATGCTATAAATACAAGCATTATTTCTAGGGTTGTAATAACTTTGAGTTATTTAACTAGTGAAGTTAGTCATAGTTGATATCAAACTTCTGTGGGTGAAGTAGTATGTAAGGAACTCATTGCTCGATTTTGAGGGAAAATCCAATTTCGAGTAAACATTTTCAATGTAATAATCATACCTATAGAATAATTGATAAACGAACTATTGGGTTGACAACTAATCTTGGTTGTTTGGGACGTGTGGAAGGAAAGGAATCTTGGGGATTGAAAGATAGTATATTCTATGCTTTGTCCACAATAAATAATTCACCTTATCCCCAAAGGTCAGTTGGATTGAGCGACAATTGACTGAGACAAAATCATGCACACTGGGGTAGGCTACCTATTACTGAGTGAAAATGCCAGTTTTCAGTAAAGCCAACAATGAATACCCAGCTTGATGTGTATGATTGTCTCCAGCCCATCCGGATTGACCTAGATTCAGCTCAAAGACTTTCTCTCAGGGCCTGTTGGTTAATTTAATTCCTCTTTACTCTTATCAGTAAAGTGGATTTTGCCACTTTTAGATAGAGAGGGGTGGTATTGGTTATTATTATTTTTATTATTTTATTATTTTATTAAATATTTGATTATTAATTGTTATTATTATTAATTATTTTATAAAATTCAATAATTAATTAAATATTCAATTACACAATTTTTTTGTAATCATTATTTAATTTTATTATTTGTTTCACAATTTAATAATTAATAATTAATTGTTACATACTTAGTTTTTATTAATTATTAACAATTTCTAGTTATATATTTATTGAAGACATTATTTACTTATTTATAATTTTTTGATAAATTTAATTATGCTTTAGTAATTTATATTCACTAATTATTTGTTAATTATCTATATTTTATATGAAAGTGTGGATGTAGAGTTGAAGCTTTTTTGGACTAAAGTTCCTTTCTATTTCTTTGTTTGAGAAATGGTATGGAAGTCATTTTATTAAAACTTTAATGACAAATAATAATCCCCTCTCATTAAGTCATTTGTTTGAGAAATGGTATGAAAGTCATTCTATTTCTATTTCTTTTGTTTGAGAAATGGTATGAAATGGTATGAAAGTCATTTGTTTTTATTTCTATTTCTATTTCTTTGTTTGAGAAATGATATGAAATGGTATGAGAAATCCCCTCTCATTAAGTCAATTTCTATTTCTATTTCTTTGTTTGAGAAATGGTATGAAAGTCATTTGTTTGAGAAATGATATGAAAGTCATTCTATTTCTTTGTAAGGGTTGAAACTCATTTAATCCCCTCTCATTAAGTCTTATACTTAAGGTATTAACTCTCATTTTATCTTGTTAAATCCTATATTTTAACTATTTTCAATAATAAATGCTACCAATTAGATCTATGTAAGTATTTTTAATAATAAACCCATTATTTTAAAACTGACTCAAAAACAAAAATATTTCATTATCCAAGTTGTGGATAAGCAATTTAACCATCTAAATCAAATTGATCAACCTATGAAATCTTAATTATGTAATAAAATTTAAAATAGAAATAAACATAGAAAATTATAAAAATATAGAAAAATTAAACACATTTATAATATTTCTATTAATAAATTAAAAAAATAAGTGTAATAAACATGAATAATTTTTATTGACAAAGGAAATGAAATACATAATTTAGAACTGACAAAAAAATGAAATTGTTTTATTGTTTGGCAAAGATCAATAGTTCAACTTTTGGGTCAAATGTATTAACATTTAATGTCATAAATAAATCATAAAAATATAAAAATGAAAAAATACATAAATTTTACAAGAAAAAAGCATTCTGTCTCATGTATAATATCATATAATTATCATATTAAATAGAAATTAAGTGTGACATATCAAAATAATTTTTACTCACATAAATACAAAAAAAAAGAAAAAATTGAACACATCTATAATTTTATATTTATGCTACTATTAGAAATATGAATAAGATTGTGGAACTTTTTTTTGACAAAAATATTCATTTTTAATTTAGTCTTTATTTAGATGTTTAAATTGTAAATTGAATTACTACTTTTTACCTCATTCAATTCCCTCTATTTAAATCTTATATTTCTTTGATAAATGAACAAAAGAAACCCAAAATGATAAGACATTGCAAAAAGAATAATCTAGTCAAGTAGGTAGGCTTGTCAAGTATACTTGAAACTTATCAACTCGACCCGATTATCACATATTTGGATGATGTGTTTATATAATCAGATTTGGATTTTTCAATATGCATCCAATTATAATGAAAAATAAAAAATGAAAAGATATGTATTTATAAAAAATTTTTATTACATTATTATAACCATCATCATCATCTAGAATTGTCACATGTGAAACACGATCACACTTACTATTTTATAAAATAGTTAGACAAACTTTCACATATATATCTAGAGTTAAATTAATCAATTACTCTTTTTTAGAAAACAAATAGACCCTCACTTTCGCTCATTCAAGGATGGATGAAAGCATCCGTCTCAAGATTTTTATTGGTCCAGTTGGATCTATTAATCCACGTCACAGTTGCTTGTCCCAAAGTTTAAATGAGAAACTATTGGTTATGGTGTTTATCTAACGACGTCAGATTTAAATTGAACAATTCCAACTATTTTCAACTTTTACGGCTTGCATCTATTAGGGTTTGAGTTTTTTTTTTTTTTTTTTTCCAAAATCAAAAAGCAAAGAGAAGAGGGAGACCGACCTTACTCAGTTACACCTCCCAATCACCATTAAAGAGCACATGAAAAGCACAATCATTTTCGTAATACGAACTGGTTTCTGTTACGCCAATATCTCCTTTGTCTCACCATTGTAGACAACAAGAAGGAAACACAACCATTTCCGTAATACGAACTGGTTAGCTTTTACTTTTTATTGTCTATTTTTTCATTCTGATTTCTGTTACGCGAATAACTCTGTCTCACCTTTCTGAAAACAATGTAATATCAAGCAAAAAAATATAAAAAAAAAAAGATGAAATATGGTTTTAGATCTAATACGTTAACAACTCCCTACATGTGAAAGAAACACATTAACATAAGGTTAACAAGCCAAATATTACCCTTTGTCTTTTTCTTTATATATTGGTGAGATACAAGCAAATAGTTTCATGCATTAAAAACAAAGTCGTTTTCTATAATTATCGGCAGAGAACAATTCATGTTAAAGATTAAACCTAGTCATTGATGAAGTTATCGGCAGAACAAAGAAGATTTTTTGTTTAAAGGCTTAAAGCTAACTTGTTCTAATAATCAAAACAAAGGGGTTATTGGCGGAAATGAAAAGGTTTATTGGCGTAACAAAAACCAGAATGAAAAAAAAAAAATAGTTTAGACAATAAAAAGTAAAAGCTAATTGGTTCGTATACGGAAATGGTTGTGCTTTTCATGTGCTCTGCAATGATGATGGGGAGGAGTAAGTTCGGCCTCCCTCTTCTCTCTGCTTTTTGATTTTGGGAAAAAAAAAAACGCAAACCCAAATAGATATAAGTTATTCAAATTAGATCTAACCTGACGTCGTTAGACAAACGCCATAACCAATCATTTCTCATTTAAATGCATTGGGACAAGCAATTCTGACGTGGATTAATAGATCCAGCTGGCCCAATAAAAATCTTGGGACGGATGCTTTCGTCCGTCGTTGAATGAGCGAAGGTGAACTCTATATATATATATATACGAGTAGCTCGAGCTGAAATCAAACTCAAATCTCTAACTCGAGTTGCTCATAATTTCTTTGGGAGCCGGCTCGGCTCGAATCAACCCAGAGGTACCGCGGAAAATAATTTGTCCGTTTCAACTTTCAAAGTTCAGAAATTTCAAAAACCAAGCGTTCCACAGAAGAAGAAAATGTTCGTGTTTTATTGATAACAGAAAAAGCTGTCTGACATTAAAAGCAGAAAGCAGCTGCATTGAATGTGACACTGTCTAACGAATCAACCCAAATCAGAAGTCAGAAGTCAAACGTGGTTGGGCACAATAACTGGAATGGAAACAGTCAAGATTGTCAACTATTCCACTACATGAACCAACCAGAAGGAAGAGACAAATCGAAGTAAGTCACGCATCTTAAAGGGGCGTTGACTGCAATACCATGCCTCAATATAAATTTGTAGCCTCGAGCTGCCCAAGAGGCCGAGACGGCCATAGGCATTATGTTTCATTCTCTCACCACCAAATCGATTCTCTTCCTACTCGTTCTCACGCTCGGCATCATCGGCGGCGACGCCATCGGTAGTTCTAGTTACAATCCTCTATGTTCTCCAGTGAAGTGTGGCAACGGTCCTTTAGTAGGGTACCCATTTTGGAGAGGTGAATATGCTAGTCCCATGATCTGCGGATACCCAGGCCTCAGTTACCACTGCGGCGGCTCAGGTACCGGTCCGACGATTCAACTGCCCAACAACGTTTCTTACAGCCTCGATACTGAGATCGATTATGGCAATTACACTTTCAGACTTACCGATCTTAACTTACAGAACAATAGTTGCCCAAGGACATATCAAAACGTCACCCTGGACGAAGATAGATATAACTACACCCAAGACACCGCGAGACTTGTATTTTTCTTTGATTGCTATCCATATCCTGATATACCTTTGGGTCCTCTCGACGGTGGTACCGTGACTTGTGGACAGGATAATTCAACCAGAAAGTCTTTTGTGTTCTCCGACGATCGGATTCCGAAGTTCGATTGGTACCGGAACTGTGATAAAAGCGTGGTGGTTCCGGGGCCTGCAATGTTTAGATCCGTCGATCTTCAGCTTTATGATCCATCAAGAAACGCACCGCTGTCATGGTCGTTTGGTTTAAAGTGGATTCCTCCGAAGGATTGTGGAGTCTGTGAGGAATCCAGTGGCAAGTGCGGTTACAATCGGACTGACAGCAGTTTCTCTTGCTTTTGTGGAGATGGATCGCAAGTTAAGGGCAGATGCCCCCCGGATCGGAAAAAGGAAGGTCAATCTTTTGTCCTCGAATGATTATTGTTGGTCTGAACTCTGTATTGGAGGCAACCACTTCAATACAGAACTATTTGTCATCTCCCATCTGTCCTTCGCTCTACGCGTTGGGCAAGGGGATGGCCCATTATTGAAATTCTCCTACCTAGGAGGTTTGGGCATGGCAATCCAAACTTTTTTTTATCAAATTTGGGAAACTCTATATTAGTCACCTATTCAATCCTATGGTCCACCTCAGCCTTTATTTCATCTTTAATATTGTTTTTCACATGTAATATTTGCTATGAAGTTTTAATCTATACTTTTTTTTTTCTTTCCCCTTAATTCCCTCTCTTTATTTCTCTTTTTCCTCTATTCCCCCTTCCCATCCCTTTCATGTACTCACGTGGCAGCCCTATCCTCTTCGCTAGAGTCTCACTTTAATTCTCTCTCTCATGTTCCTAATCACTTAGTTAAGTCTGACCTAAAATTCCTTCTAAAATATCTTCCTTACCTAAAATTTATTTCAATAAATATAAATTTGTTTTTTTACATTTACAATAAACTTGATACAACCAATAATTTTTTTAGCAATAATTAGTTATTGATATTTTTATTAATAATTAATTGATATTATCAGAAAATAATTTAAACTTTTTCAGTGGAAAATTAATTTCAGTAATTATAAATTAATTTTTTATATTTTTAATAATTTTGTTATTTAATGCAATTTTTGGGAAATAATTAGTGATTTTGGTAATTTAATTACTAAAAATTACTTATTTTGGTAATTTAATTTAGAAATAAAACGTTCAATTATTCAAATAATTAGTTGCAAATTTTGACCATTTTCATAATTATTGGATACTATATTTATAATTTCCATAATTATTAGAACTATATTCATTGGTTTGGGGGATGACCCCCCAAGTAGGAATGGCAATGGGTGAGGACCATACTCCCTGTCCCCGACCCCAACTTTAAATTAACCCCCGACTCTAATCCTTATCCCTGGTGGGAAAAAATTAGCCTACATCTCTGGTCCCCGATGGCAATGGATTTTTCATCGGGACCTGAATCTCCATATATAAATAATATTATAAATAACACGAATAATATTATATATTTAATAAAATATGTACATAAAGACACATATATTTGGGATCGGGCGTGGCATGGATTTTACTCCCCGTCCCCAATCAGATATTCCTATTAATCCCATCCCCACCCTGTCCCCGCTAAGGTAGTCCCCATCCCCATCCCCATCCCCACCAACTGGGCACTCAGTGGACATAAGGAAAATTTTCATCCCTACCATCGGGTTGTATAGCCTCATAGAGCAATAAGTTTTAAACCCTATAAGCCCTAACATCTTTTTTCCCATGCATCACATAGGGCCCACTAGTATTTTACTAATTTTATTCAAAAGGAGGCTTTATATTGACCACGTTGCAAGGATTTTTGGGATCAATAGAGGATGTAAAAGTGCTTTTTTAATCTGCTCAAGCAAGAAGCTTCTGTACATGTGCCAAAGGGTGCAACTTGGTTGGGTTCGTTTGGGTTTTATGCTAATCCAGGCCCAATCAACCCAACTTTAAAGCCTTGGTTGGCTAGCCCATGACCAAACTTGAGCTAAACCAAATAGAACTTGAATTGGGCTCAGGTGGGCTTTAAGGTTTTTCTTCCTCATGCTTTGCACATCTATCTCTTATTTTTGTTGTGCAATCTAATCTAGAAGTAGAAGAATCGATAATAAGTATACGGCCATCACACGAAGCTAATCTGGACTTGCATTTAGGTGCAATGTCCCAAAGGCAAGACATTCATTTTGTTAAATCAAAAGCCCTTAACTTCATAAGATTTAAGCATGTATAGGTTGTTTTCATAGTTGCCTAATTGATCACTTGGGCGACAAGACTCCCTTGGTTTGGCACCTTGTCTAAACTCCATGGTTTATATGACAAAAGAGGTATAAATCTAGTGAAGACCAATGAATTCCATTCTTCTGTGTTGAAACCTCTTTATACTTTAGAGCAGATGGGTTTAGTGACTAGTAAACATTGTTTGGATTAGCTGGTTATATTCAGCAAAGACTTGTTTTGGACAGTTTCAGTTTAAGGGGGTGTTTGCAAATATGTTGGGTTTTTCTTTTTAGATTAAAAGCAACTTCCATGCCAGAAAAACTATATTATAGTTTTTTCTAACATGGCAGTTGCTTTTGTTTTAAGAAACAAAAATCATATGTATTGGCAAACAACCCCTAAACTAATGTTCCAATCCTATTTGGAAAAAAAAAAATAGATAAGAATAAACAATGCATTCTTCTGCATATGATCAGTGAATGTTAATATTTTCCTTTTCTTCTTCTCATTTATTCTCTAACATGTGTGTTTCTATGTGTGCATCTTTCAGGTCTAAGCTTGTTAGCCAAGATATTAATAGGTTAGCCGACAAGACTCAATTAAGCTTGCTTTTGTTGACCTTTGGATTTGTAAATGTGATAATCTAAAAAGACTCCTTTCTACTTCCCCCTTGCAGGTATTTCCAGTGGACTTGTTGTAGTTATTCTAGCCTTAGTTGGCTTTGGGATGCAAGTCTATAGGAAGCAAACAAAATATATTGAAGATGTTGAAGCAGTTCTAAAGAAATATGCATCCTTAATTCCACAAAGATATAAGTACTCGGATATCAAGAAAATTACCAACTCCTTTAAGGTTAAATTGGGTAATGGTGGGTTTGGTAGTGTCTTCAAAGGTGAGCTACCTGATGGCCGCCCAGTAGCCATCAAGGTTTTGAACGAGTCCAAAGGGAATGGAGAAGAATTCATTAATGAAGTCATCACCATCGGTCAGACCAACCATATTAACATTGTTAGGCTTCTGGGCTTCTGTTCAGAGGGGTCCAAAAGAGCCCTTGTTTATGAGTTCATGCCAAACGGATCCCTTGATAAGTACATATATGCTAAGCAACAGATAGATGCTCATCCATTACTGAAGTGGAGAAAGCTTTTCGAAATTGCAGTAGGCATAGCTCGAGGACTGGAGTACCTGCACCGTGGTTGTAGCAGTCGCATCCTACATTTTGATATAAAACCACACAACATTCTGCTGGACCAAGACTTCAGTCCTAAGATATCCGACTTTGGGCTGGCTAAACTCTGCCCAACAAGAGAGAGCATAGTGTCAATGTTTGGGGCACGAGGAACCTGTGGTTTCATTGCACCAGAAGTCTTCTGTAGAAACTTCGGAGGTGTCTCTTACAAGTCTGACGTCTATAGCTATGGGATGATGGTGATGGAAATGGTTGGAGGAAGAAGGAAAATGGATTTAAGTGTGGAGAATAGCAGTGAGATATATTTTGCAGATTGGGTTTATGATCGTCTTGAGCAAAAAGATGATATTGGACTGGTAGGGTTTAAAGATGCTTTTGAGGAAGAATTGACAAAGAAAATGGTAGTGGTGGGATTGTGGTGCATACAAACAAGCCCCAAGGATCGTCCATCGATGAGCAGGGTGGTTGAGATGCTGGAAGGTAACATTGGCAGTTTGCAAATGCCCCCAAAGCCTTTCCTTCATTCACCTTCCACCGGGTCTCCTTCAGACGGACTGGATTACACTCAACCTTCTTCCACTTTCTCTATAGAAAAGGAAGATATTGTGCTAAATACATAACTGAGAGGCTCTACCAATATAATTATAACCTACTGAATTTGGATTCATGTTTGTTAAGAAATTTAAGTTTTTTAATTAAAATTCAGTGGTTTATTTGTTATCGAAACCAAATGACTTGAAGAGGACTTTCTACTGAAAAACTTAAACCCAATGACAACTGAGTGACTTATTTATATCGCCCTTTAATGGATAAAATAATTAAATAATGAAAGATTTGAGAATAGTAGTCATGCCATCTTCGGTTTCAGCCCTAATAAGTAATTAAGTTCAGCCACTACAGTTGTTATCAGATGACACCTTAAATGTGTAATCTCATAGTACATTGCTTATAATCAATTTAGAAAACCTAATTGTTGAGCATTCCTTTTTTTTGGATAAGTCGGATAAAAGGAGGTTATGTTCTGCTAGGTCACAGTTTGTGAGGTTGCAACATAAATAAGGTGTGGATTTGGCCAGGCTTTGCAACTTTATTAATAGAAAACATGGTTTTCAAAATCAGATCAGACCGGATGGTTGGACTGGAAAAACTGGGAATCGGTCAGGTGATCAGTTTCGTTTTACTCAGAAATTATTATTTTCTCAAAAACTGTTAATTTGGTCAACAAACCGCTAATTCGGACGGTTGAACTATTCAAACTGTTCGAACCATTCAATAGTTTGATCATTTTTTATTTTATTTTTATTTTTTGTCAGAATGGGTCAGTTCAAATAGTTGGACCATTTGACCTGGAAACCGGACCCCTGACCGGTTCATTGTCCGATTCAGTTTTAAAAATCTTGATAGAAAATGTCCAGGACTACGTCTGAGCCTGGCCCAATTATTGGGCTTATTTTTTAGCCCGAGCCCAAGCGTGGCCTTAATATAATGCCCAAAACATGGTATATGTTACGTAATATCTCAGTTTTATCTTCTAATTATATATATATTATTTATAATATTATTGGACGGGAATTAGTTTGGGACCAGGGCTTATTTAAAAGGCTCAAGCCTGACCCAACAAAATCAGGCTTAATAGTTAATACGTACAACCCGAGACCAAACCTGCGGCCCTCAAAATATGCTGGAACCCAACCCCGAGGGCAAATCCATCGGGCTGGGCTACCCAGCCCATCAACAGGTCCAACTAAGACACCATGTCCAATATTCTCAGCTCATTGATATCTTTCCATTAGAAAATCTGACCAGAGTTTTGAAAGTTATCTAGTTTGTACTCCTTCCAAACTGAGCCTTTAAGGTACATTATACAAATGGATACAATTATAAGTATAAAATATGGACCGCACAAAGCTATATTCCTTTAAACTTTTTTTTTTATTCTTCATTTATGGCAAGCAAAACCAAAAATAAATAATGAACTATATCGTAAGTTTTAATTTATATGTTGTTATTTCATATCTTTTGAGCTTAATATGATGAAAAATTAAAAATAAAGGACAAGAAGAATATATAATAATACAGTTCAATGGAAACATATTTTATTTCATTTAGTGTTACTAATGAAAAGTTACGTGTACAAATAAAAATAAAAGGTAGAAAAATAAGAAAAACATTTAGATTAATTATGAAAGATATTTTTACTATATTTTTTAAATGGTTGGATTAGGTTTAAAGAATAAAATTTTTGAATAACTACTGTTTGACATAGCTGCGGCAATTGGGTGGGTTGTGTTGAGTTTGGTTTGGGTTGAGCTCAATCATTTCATTTAATCCGCCAAACCATTAATGACCCAGTCAAATAAAATTAAATAGGTTGGGTTCAACCCAAACCTACTTTAACCCAATTCAACCCATCCAAACCCATTAATTTTATATTTATGTACTTAAAACAAAAAACTCTCTTGATAAATAAGATGGTTATAGCTTGGTGGTGGTAGTAGTTGTTATTTACACAAGTGGTGAAGGTCTAAATCACATTACATGCATGTTATTTTTACACAAGCGACGAAGCCATTTGACTATGTTCGGGTTTCGTGTTTGACCAAACAACTTAGGTTTAAACCGGTCAAACCAACTTGAACTATCAAATTGGATTGTCTTCAAGCTAATCACATCAAGGGTGGTTTAATCATTTAGATTTGGATTAGTCTGGTTGGACCAAACCAAACCGGTTCAGTCAAGAGAAGTAGATCGAAATGGTCCGGTTTTAGGTCGGATTGTGTGGATACGGCCAGATGACCCAAACCGGATAAAGCAAGTGGGGACGAATTTTGGGTTGGTCTGGACCGGGTCTAGGTTCAGGTCGAACCATCCGAAAGGACCCATTTTAGATTCAGGTCAAACCAGACTGACCTGTCCTGGGTTGGGTCAGGTTTGAACTGGGATGACCGATCCAAACGAGCCGAAACGAGGTGATCGGGTATGTTCATATTTAAACCAAGTTGAGCTGGTCCAGACTCGAGTCAAGTTGATTTGGATTTATGTCGATTTGGGTGAAGTGTGTTGATTCGAGACAAAATTAATTTTAGTCAATAATTAAGAGAAAAGTAATGCATTAATTATAAAGTATTTCATTCAAATAAGAAAATTAAAAAATGGCTAAGGAATTAATACTTATATTTGTAGTAGTTAACCCAATGGCTATCCACAACCCAACCCAACCCAACTCATTTAAATTGACCCAATGGGTGATCAACCCGTTTCCAACTCGCCAAATAAATGGGCGGGTTGGCTGGGTTAGATTCTGGATGGGTTCAGCAGGTTGGGTGAAAATTTGCAACGTTTTTTAACCGCCGTTGACCCGGATGGTCAGACCATTCAGCCCGGGAACTGTCTAGGCAACCAGTTCCGTTTTACCCAAAACTCTGAATCAGGTTAAAAACCATTGAAAAAGTCAACAAACCATTGACCCAAGCAGTCGAACTGTCGACCCATTCAACAGTTTTTTACCGTTATTTATTTTTTTTTAATTTTGCTGTCATAACGAGCCATCCGTTTGAACCGGACAGTCAGACTATTGACCCAGAAATCGATGGCCAGAACGGTTCTATTTCTAGGTCGTTTTTTAAAACGTTGAAAATTTGCCATCCCTAATTTGACATATCTTATTTTATTTTGGTGTTACTAATAAAATGGCAGTGCACAAATGAAAATAAATGGCAAATTATTGATTCCCCAACTCACAAATTTGTCACTGATTGTAACAGTGATAGGTGGAGAATCTGATACAATACAAGAGGACGGGTATCTCTGTCATAGGTGGAAGTAAATAAAAAAACAGACAAAATTTTGTGAGGTAGAATAAACCATATTTCACAAAAATAAAGGGTAGAAAGATAAGAAAAACACTTAGATTATGAAAAGATTGTTTTTATGTATAAAAAAAAGAAAGAATTTTGCACTATACTTTTTTAAATGCTTGGATTAGATTTAAAGAATAAATTATTTGAATAGCTACCATTTGCAAATTTTGATATTAGGAAAAATTTATGATTATAGAAAGACATGGTATGTGAAAGGCTTTAACGAATCAAAACCTTATATGAATTTTGATGAAAACCTACCAAAGTGGTTACCACTTTTATGATGCCGGTTGATTAATTGTTAATGTTAGCGTATTCCATTAGTTTTAGTATTGTATCTATCTTTATCCCCTTAATTCTAGGAGATATAGTTCCACTCCAATTATTGTACATATTTTTTCTTTCCTTTTTGTATTCCAATTTAGGTTGCCGACCTGTTCTCTGGTTGTATCCTTAGCTTTATTATAAATAGGTTGTAACCTATTGAATTCACATCAAGAAATATTATTTTCCCACTTATCTTCTTTGCTCCTTTGTATCATGGTATCAGAGCTGTGATCCACGTCTCCTTGCTTCCTCTGTGCTTCTCATTTCTCTTCTACAAATTTTGATTTGGTCTGAGTTCGGTGGACCTTGATCGAGCTATGCTTATTTTGTCCAGTGATTCTTGATCTAGTCGTTCACCGACGTTTCTTGTTTCCTCTCTGCAAATCTTGATCAGGCTGCAATTCCTATCTCAACTGCGATCGATGCTTGCTCAACGGTTCTTGATCCCCCTGCTCTCACTCAAACGGTCTCCATCTTGCTAAAACCACTGTCTCTCTCTATCTTATTTTGGAACCGAATGTCCTTCTTGTGAAAATCGGCATTACGACACCATTGCTGCTAGAAGAGTTGTGGCTTTAGGCTTGGTTGAAGGTGGGTTTATTTGTCTGCAGAGGTTGAAAGTGGATTTATCTATTTGTGGCGTTTGGAAAGGCAAGAAAATTGTGATCCAGTTGTCTCTCTACTCAACGATTCCTGATCCAGTTGTCTTCATGCAATTCTTGACTCAATCGCGATCGTGGTTGAGCTATTTCTAGTTTTTTTTGCTCTGTTCTTCTGTCTCGATACCATTCTTACCGGCGAGCCCACTGTCACATCATCGCCAGTCCAGTCCATTGGCAGTCGTTCGACCCGGACAGTTCGTTCGAAAGCTGGGGCAGGCGAGGCGTTCTCAGGACTCTCCCGAGACTTAAGCTCAGCCGCATCCTTCCTTCTTTTGAACCGATGCCATGCTACTTGAATGAAGCATGCAGCCCATGTGCGCCATTGGTGTGAGCAGAACCGAAACTTGTGCCTAAGTTGCTTGCTATGAAACCCGTGTTTAAGGTCAGTATTGAGATTTTCCCGTGACTTGTGTTGCTCCAAAATTCTGTGTTTCTCCTCATGGATTCATATGAAACTGCTCAACATATTTATCATCCCATCACTGTTATCTTTGATGGCTCAAATTATGATTTATGGTCCCAAGAGATGTGCAGTTTTCTCAAGGGACGTCTTCTATGGCAATATGTGACTGGTGAGATTCCCAAACCCACTAAAATTGCTGATGAAACAGATGATAAATTTGCTGAACGAATAGAAAAATGGGACGGGAAAAATCATCAAATATTGACCTGGTTTCGCAATACTTGTATTGCAAGCATCAAGTTGGAATTTCGCAGATATGACTCTCCTAAAGAGGTATGGGATTTCTTCCAGGCTCGTTATTCTATTTCTAATGATGTGCATCAGTTTCAGCTCTATAGGCATCTTCACCGTATGAAGCAGCAACCTGAACAGACCATTCACAGTTATGTCTCTGAATTACAAGTTCTTTGGGACCAGTTGGCACAGTGTGAACCTGAATGGGATAGTACCTCTGCAGCCACTACTTATTCCAAGCTTCACGATCGCCAACGTGTTTGGCATCTTCTGATGACTCTCAGGGATGAGTATGAACCTATTAGTGGTACTCTACTTCATCGTAGCCCATCGCCCTCCCTTGAAGTTGTGATCAAAGATTTGCTCTCTGAACAAACTCGACTAAAAACAATTCGAGATGAGCGTTCCTTACTATCTACTGATGTTGTTCTTGCTACTCTGAGTACGTCTACTACTTCTTCAACTTCCTCAAAATGGAGTTTCTGCAATTACTGCAAGAAGACTGGTCACACTATTTCTGAGTGCCGCCGCCTACAAGCCAAAAAGGCGTCTGGACAAAAGTCCTCATCCATGGTTCTTAGGCTTCGAGTTCTACTGTCATTGCTGCCACAAAGAATTCTTCTGGTAACACCTCTCCAAAATTTTCTCTTCGAGACCTCCAAGCCCTTCTTTACCAGCTCCAACTTGCTTCTGGTATGCCTTCTAATTCAGTATTGTCTATCACTCCAGGTACTACCTCATCATGGTATTTTGATTTTGCCTGTTGCAATTATATGACATCCAATTCATCCTTGTTTACTTCCAAGTCCCAACCTTCTATTGCACCAATTGTTCATATTACCGATTGTTCAACTTTAACTGTCAAAAGTATAGGAACTATTTCAACTCCTCGTTTGTCACTACCTAATACTTTTTTTGTAACTCAATTATCTCTAAATCTTATATCTCTTGGACAGTTATGTGAACTTGGTTTTGAAATACATTTCTCAAGTCGCGGTTGTACTGTGCAAGACCCACGGACAGGGAAGATCATTGGGACAGGCCGTAAGGTTGGGAGACTGTTTGAGTTATCATCTCTTCAATTACCATCTCTTGCTGTTGCTATCACCTCTAGCGTCTGGCATTCTCGTCTTGGTCACATTTCTACCTCTAGGTTGGGATCTTTAATTTCTAATGGATGTTTGGGTCCTGTTAAAACAACACCCTTTGATTGTGTTTCCTGTCATCTTTCAAAACATCATGATTTGCCTTTTAATATAAGTGATTCTGTTTTTTCTGCACCTTTTGATCTTATTCATTCTGATATTTGAGGACTTTTGCCTCATAATACCATGGGTGGTTCGCGTTATTTTGTGATCTTCATTGATGATTTCTCTCGATATACATGGATTTATCTCATGCGTAATAAATCTGAATTACCTGCAATTTATACTCAATTTGTCACCATGATCAAAACTCAGTTTTCCTCTATCATCAAAATTTTTCGCACTGATAATGCCATGGAATATATAGATTCTATCCTTACCCAATTTCTTTCACAAAATGGAACCATCATTCATAGATCTTGTCCCGACACCTCTCAACAAAATGGGCATGCAGAACGAAAACATATGCATATTCTTGATACTATTCGAGCTCTTTTAATCTCTTCATCTTGTCCTGAGCGTTTTTGGGGGGAGGCAGCCCTCACTGCTGTTTATACCATCAATCGCATTCCTTCTCCTGTTATTGGTAACATTTCTCCTTATGAGCGGTTGTATGGCCATTGCCCTGATTACCAGTCTCTTCGTGTGTTTGGTTGTGCTTGTTTTGTTCTATTACAACCTTATGAACATACCAAATTGGAACCAAAAGCATGTTTATGTTGTTTTCTCGGGTATGGTATTGAACATAAAGGATATCGGTGTTGGGATCCTCTTTCCCAACAACTTCGCATATCTTGTCATGTTACCTTGTGGGAACACAAAATGTTCTCAAGTCTCTCCCCATTTCGAGTTACCACGACATCTTCATATTTTTTTACTGATCCTACTATTTCGTTTTTTCCTGATGATTTACTTGCAGGTCCGACTACTTCTTCCTCTGATAGGTCTAACAGTACTGCACAACCTGCAACCTCTCCTGATGCATCTACCTTGGCTATGGATTCTCTAGCTCTGCCTTCTTCTGAGCTCTTGATTCCTCTTGCTGAATTAGACCCTGATCATTCTGATGCTCCACTCCGTCGTTCTAGTAGGGTCAGTAAACCTTCCATTCTTCTTCTTCGTGATTTTCATTGTTACTCTACCATTGTTTCTTTTTATGAGCCTCGTACCTATCGCGAGGCTAGTATTGACCCTCTATGGCAGAAAGCAATGGCTGAATAAATCCAAGCTCTTACAAGCACTCATACTTGGGATTTAGTTGACCTGCCTTCCGATAAATCCATGATTGGTTGTAAATGGGTCTACAAAATCAAGATTCGGGTAGATGGTTCAGTTGAAAGGTATAAAGCTAGATTGGTAGCAAAAGGGTTTGCACAGGAGTATGGCATTGATTATGATGAGACTTTTGCCCCAGTAGCCCGTCTCACTTCTGTTCGCAGTCTTATTGTGATTGCTGTAGCTAAGCATTGGCAGCTATTTCAGATGGATGTTAAGAATGCTTTTCTCAATGGAGATCTTTCTGAAGAGATTTATATGTAGCCCCCTCCTGGTTATGATCATCTCCCTAATCAGGTTTGTCGTCTCCGTGAGGCTCTATATGGACTTAAGCAAGCGCCTCGAGCATGGTTCTCCAAATTCAGCTCTATTGTTTGTCAGTTTGGTTTTCAGTCTAGCACTCATGATCATACCTCGTTCATTCGTAAGACCTCTCAAGGTTGTGTACTTCTCCTCATTTATGTGGATGACATGATCATTACTGGTGATGATTTGTAGGGCATTTATGCTCTTAAGACTTTTCTCAGCAAACAGTTTGAAATGAAAGATCTTGGTCGACTAAATTATTTCTTAGGCATTGAAGTCTCCTCCGACCAATCAGGATATTATCTGTCTCAAGCCAAGTATGCCACTGATCTTGTTTCTCGTGCCGGACTCACTGATACTAAGACTGTTAACACTCCGATTGAGCCTAATGCCCATTTTTCAGCCACTATTGGTACTCCTCTCAGTGACTGCACCTTATATCGGCAACTAGTTGGCAGTCTTGTATACCTTACGATTACTCATTCTAATATTGCATATGTTGTCCATATTGTGAGTCAGTTCATGTCTACCCCTCGCACTACTCATTATGCTGTTGTGCTTCACATCATCCGTTATGTCAAGGGCACTTTGTTTCATGGACTTCACTACTCCAGTTCTTCCTCTCTTCATTTGATCACATATTCTAATGCTGATTGGGCCAGTGATCCTACTGACAGACGCTCCACTACTGGTTATTGCTTCTTTCTTGGCGATTCTCTTATATCTTAGCGTAGTAAGAAGCAAACGGTTGTCTCTGGCTCCAATACTGAAGCTGAATATCGAGCTCTTGCTGACACTATCTCCGAGCTGTTATGGTTACGATGGTTACTCCATGACTTGGGAATTACTCATTCATCTGCAACCTCTCTTTACTGTGACAATTGTAACGCCATACAGATTGCCCACAATGATGTATTTCATGAGCGCACTAAGCATATTGAGACTGATTGTCACTTCATTCATCATCATGTGCTCAAGGGTACTATTTGCCTTATTCCTGTCCCTTCCCAGGATCAGTCTACAAATATATTTATCAAAGCTCACTCTCCTCTTCGCTTTCGTACTCTAGTTGGCAAACTCCAGATGACTAATACATTACCATCTTGAGTTTGAGGGGGATGTTAGCGTATTCCATCAGTTTTAGTATTGTATCTATCTTTATCCCATTAATTCTAGGAGATATAGTTCCACTCCAATTACTGTACATATTTTTTCTTTCCTTTTTGTATTCCAATTTAGGTTGCTGACCTGTTCTCTGGTTGTATCCTTAGCTTTATTATAAATAGGTTGTAACCTATTGAATTCACATCAAGAAGTATTATTTTCCCACTTATCTTCTTTGCTCCTTAGTATCAGTTAATATCTTTTGGTATTATAATTTTACTTTTGTTCCTGGATTGTAGTTCTATAAGCTGGTTCAGCGGCTTTGAAGTGCTCTAAATAAACCATGTAAGGACGTAGAAGTGGACAGCTCAAATATAGCCGAGTGGCAGGTGACTTGGGCTCTCAATATTTTTTACCAAAAGGATTATACATATATGCATGGTTCACCATAAAAGCCGAAAGCCATTGAAATTAAGCTATTTGGGAGGGCTTCAGCTTTGATTGATTGAATTGTATTGATTAAAACATGTTGAAGAAGTACCAAAAGTCTCTACTTTTACTTTTTCTTTTTGTTGAGTACGTTCTATAAGCTGGTTCTGCGGCTTTGAAGTGCTCTAAATAAACCATGTAAGAACGTAGAAATGGACAGCTCAAACATAGCCGAGTGGCAAGTGACTTGGGCTCTCAATATTTTTTACCAAAAGGATTATACATATATGCATGGTTCACCATAAAAGCCGAAAGCCATTGAACTTAAGCTATTTGGGAGGGCTTCATCTTTAATTGATTGAATTGTATTGATTAAACCATGTTGAAGAAGTACCAAATGTCTCTATTTTTACTTTTTCTTTTTCCTTGAGTCAGTTTGATGTTTATTTTGGTTTTGAGGGATGGGGGGTTTGGTTTGTGCTTCTGGTTTGTGGTGAGCCTAGTCAGTGTGTGGCTGGATCGCATGGTTCTTGGTTGTTTATTGTTTGTGTTTCTCTCTTTTTTCCTTTTAGTAAATTTTTATCTTACCTTCAAAACAAAAAGATTTTACTACATTTCAGGCTGATGAGGTCACCTAGTCGAGATGCAAGAAGAACAAATTGGAGTGTATATTTGAGTTGCTTGACCTCGGATGGGCACTCTGATGCTTAAATTAGCGAACTGGTATTTGATTGTAAGAAAGCTAGAGAGCTAGAATTCTTAGAGAGTTAAATTGAGCGTACCTTTTTTGAGGAAGATGACACCTTTATATAGGCTAATTGTTGTGAATTCTTCAAAACACATCCGAGATCTCCAGCCCATCTGATTCAGAGGCGGTTTCACGCCCGGAGACAGATTTCATGTAGGTTGATAATATGCTTATCTGGTCTCGTCCGAAGTGGGTAGGACCGAGATCAGCTCCGTCGACGTGCCATCGTGATCACAAGGGAATTGGAAACAATAACCTACTCAAGAAGGAAGTCACTCGTCAAATTGGGCTGGTCACTAATTGGATCCGGGCTAGGTCGGTAGAGGCAGGTCGCCTCTTCATGCCGACCTGTCATCTCCTAAGTTGTTCGTAGGGTCGTCCTATAGAGGTGGGGCCAAGGAGGTTGAGATAGATGCCAGGTGTCCGAGTTCTGCTTGCATGGTGTCGGCATGCCAATGGACAATTCCGTAGTAATGCCGCATGCCGTGATATCATTAGAGGACCAAATCACCCTTCATCAATGTGCATTCACCATGGGCTAGATGATTGGAAACTTTGTCCTCATCGTTGTAAGATATTTCTCGGGCTCTACATCTTAGTATAAAATACATGGATCATTACTCTGTTCTAGGTATTTTATTTATTAGGCAATTGAGTTTTGCTTTGATCTAGGCATGCACTTATTTCTTCAATATTTGATTATTTTAATTGATGATAAAAAATAGTACATATTAAATACATTTAAAAAAAATAAAACAAAATAAAATAACAAAAAAGATTTGTGGATTGTTGATTTGTACTTGTGGAATGATGTATTGTGTAGTTGAAAATAATGATCAAGAGTTTTGGGTTTTGGGGCTTAGAAAGTTAGTATATAATTTGGCCTCACCCCTCTAGGTTACACCATTCCATTTTAGGTTGAAATCATGGGAGTAGGTGCAACTGTTTATTTTAGTTATTCTTGTTACCAAAGAAGTGGAATTGATTAGTCGTGTTGTTCTCTTAATGAAATGTATAAATTTTATTTCTAAAATATCATCAGTTTAGCAAAATTGTGTTATTGTTTGATTAATTATGCCATTTGTAGATTTTCTGTCCTTATTTTCTTTGGTCTTAGAATTTTCTATTTAAATAAAATACAAATTTTAGAGGGTCTTGACTATGAGTCCGGATCTGCTCTCACCGCCTAGCACCTCACAAAGTCCTCACAAAATGTAATGATGCCATGCATCCCAAAACCATGTGAATTAGTATACACAAGTGGGGAGCCTAACCGCTGTTAGTCTCCATTCCAGTAGCTCGGCCCCCCCCCCACTCCCCCCTATTCTCCCCACCGCAAGTCTTATTTCTATTTTTCTGTTCTTTTTCGCTCAAAGCCCCTACCTCTCCAACAATGAAAGTATGAAACCCTAGCGCCTTCCACCGGTTGCAATGCTCTCCTTGACAGTCGGTGATTTAGCTGGCGACAATACGAAGGCTCTCTACAGTCACCGACGAAACAAGACTCTGGAAACTCTGTTGCTTTCTCTTTTTCTGCCCAAACTCTCCTGTTTCTTTTCTCTTCACGAAGGGCCCAAACCCTCTTTTCTCTTCTTGTCAGGATCCAGCCTTTCATCTCTCCAATGGGGATTAATCTCATCAGCAAGAATAGACACAACGACTTGATTTCAGTGACCAAACACAGGTAAATCTCCCAAAATCCCAAGAACAAAAGGTTGTTGAAAAATTTCTCTCTCATGTTGGGGTTCTTTGTTTCTCTTTTTCTTTTTTTTTTTTTTTTACTACAGAGTACTCCCACCGACAACCATTGTTGGTAGGCTATTATCACCGATGACCATGACCGGTTCCAAGTATCTTTTTTTTTTCTTCCAAATTGGTCCAAATGAATGTAGTGTTTTCTAGTTTGAATTGGAGCATACAGAGACCAGCTCTAGTGAACAATACTTCCTATTTCTTGATTGAGATCGGCAACTTCTCTTTATTTTTATACAAAGACCAGCAACTTTAAAATTTGTTGTCTAGTTTTTCCGTTTTTTTTACTAAATAACTAGTTCTTAATTTGTCATATCCCAATGCAAGGAGTAATGTAAATCTCCTGATGGGATGCATCCAAAAAAACAATACACATACACTCTACAAATATGCTCCTTCAAAGATAAATAAACATGTAATATAACAAAAAAAAGTCACTACAAATCATATCATCTAAATGTTTGGTTCTAGTATGCTCGATCTGTGTTAGATTTTAGAGAAGGTTAATAAAAAATTGCATTAATTGAATATAGTAATTACATCATATTTATAGACTAAAACAGACCAAACATATTCAAACTCCAACTCTTAGACTCTATCTAGGACTCTATGTAGTTTATTTCAATTCATCTCATACTCTATCGTAACATAACAAACTCAATCCATATCCTTAATATGCCCCCTCAAACACATGGGAATCAACGATCATCATGTGTTTGACCAAAAAGAATTTTAAGTTGATGATGATGGCTTCCAACCCTTCAAGTCCTGATGTGATTCAAAAAATGTTTAAAAAATATATAAAAAAGGAACCAAGCATGTGCACACTTACAAGTATATATATAAAAAATATATAAAATTTTGGAAACATATTATTTACTATCACCATCATCATAAAAATATGTCACATAGAAAGCATGCACACACTTTCGACGGTGGCCAATGAAAGCAGAGAAAGAAGAAGACGAAGAATATGGTGGAGAAGAAGAAGAAGAAGAGAGAGTGAGAGAATGGCTGGGAGGGGTGAGGAGAAATGGCCTAGAGAAGGTGGTTTGCCACAGCCAAGAATTGCAGCGGCGACCAAAAAAAGAAAAAAAAAGGAGGAAACGGGAAGAAGAAGAAGAAGAAATAAGAGGTAGGAAGAGAAAGAGAGGAGAGGGAAGGCTAGAGATGGGGTCGGAGAAGGTTGTCGTAGATGCTGCCCGCATTCGAATGAGGGAGGAGGTGAATAGTCGATTCCACTAAATTAAAAACTTAGTTTTTATTTTATAATGGGTTAGGGGTAGTTTTGTATTTTTTAGAAATTTAAGGGGTATTTTGATAATTTTGAGAAAATAGGTCCAACCGACAAATAGAGGGTTGAATTGGATTTGACCATGGAGTGGGGTCATGCAAGTGCAGGCTTATGAGATTGGCCAAAATGAAATCTTTTAGATGAAAGGGTAAATGAGGGTACTCCTAGCTGAAATTTCAAAGGGTGGGGTTTTCGGACATTTTGAATTGATTGGCAAGGTTGGATTGGGCCAACTGGGTTCGGATTGGGCAGATCTGGTAAGGGCTTGATTCGGTCAATCTAGAACATCGAAATAGAATCTTTGTGTGATCGAGGGCCAAATAGAGGTAGTTTTGGGTGAAACTTCACAGGGTAGGGATTTTGTGTAGTCTGAGATGACTGATAAGGTTAGATTGGGATAATTGGGCTTGGATCGAGCAGATCTGGAATCCAATCAATCTAGAGCCTTGAAATGGAATCTAGGTGCGATGGAGGGGTAAACAAAGGTATTTTGGGCTGAAATTTTATGGGTGAGTACTTGGAGGTGTCCGAGATATGATGGTGATGTTTGATTAGTCTTTGAGGGTCAAGATTGTAGGAATTTAGGTCAACAGGATGATGTAGAATGGAATCTGGATTTGATGGAAGGGCAAATAGGGGAATTTGGGGTTGAGATTCAGAGTTTAATGGTATGGTTTGATCGGTTTGAATGTGTTAAGATCAAGGGGATCTGGGTTCTGAGTGTTTAAGCTAACGAGAGAGGTTGAAATTAAGGATGCAACTTGGGCGGGCCCAACCTGAGCCCGAACCGGCCCAACCCGGAATTTTACATGGGTTAGGCTTGGATTTTCGGTCCTCGGGCTGGGCTCAGGCTCAAGAAGTCGGTTTTTTTCTTTTGGGTCGAGCTCAGGCCTATCCCTTAGGTAGCCCGAACTTGGCGCGAGCCTGACCCAATTATATACATTTATACATGTGTGTGTATACATACATATTTGTATATATAACATTTGTATATATATTTGCATAAGTACATTTATATATTTATAATTTTAGAGTGGGTTCATTGACCAACTCAAGCTTGGCCCGAGCTCGATCCCAACCTGAGTGTCTCAAATTATAGGGCGGGCTAGGCTCAAGTTGGGAAAATCGGGCTTGACCTCAAGTTCGAGCCTTAAACCCAAATTTTAGGGTTGGGCCTGGGTTGACCATAACCCAACCCAACCTGCCCGACTTGCACCCCTAGTTGAAATGAAATCTTCGTTTGATGAGGGGGTAAATAAAGGAATCTTGAGTTTAAATTTCATGGGTAGGTGTTTTGGGAGGTCCTACGTCTAGTGGATGTGTCTGATCTAATGGTTGAGGTGTAAGTGAGAATTGATTGGGACCATTGGATAGGTATTGGGTAGGTTTAACAATGGATTTGAGGGTTCTCAGAGTGAAATTCATGTTTTCTTTTGGGTTTTAGGTGTTTTGAAGAGATCGGAAAAATTTAATCCAGAGTATGATGTTAATTGGGGTTCAAGCAACATCGAGCAAAAATCCGATGTTGATAACTAAAAGTAAAGGTTCCTTTGAAAGAACATCAGCCTATTAAAATATATTATTTGTGAAGTTGAATGATATCAATGTCTTGAAATATAAAAATAGAATTGTGGACACATGGGTATCGCCTTTCAAAGGTTGATTAGTCGAAACAAGAACCAATAATAACTAGATTCAGAAAATGATATAGGCACATAGCTAAGGAAGTAGCTATTTCCATTTCCTATAGATCCTACACACACAGGTAACATTATCCAGTTAATATGCTTTCAATATGTTTTTGTATCTAGTTCCAAGCATAGGTTTCATTTCCTAAAACTATTATCATGTAAAATTAATGAAACTTCTAACATATACAGATTTTATAGTATAATTTATTGCCACTTGCTCCTCATACTAAGGCTACAAAGACTATTCACACCATCAAAAACTTTATCTTTCATGGGATAGCATGATGAAGGGAGAATTAAGGATTGGGTATTAAGGCATCTTGCTGGCTCTCCAACATGGAAAACCTTTGACAGTATTCATCCACCATTTGCTATAGATACACATAATGTTAAAATTAGGTTGGCAACTGATAGATTTAGTCCATTTGGAATAATGACTTCTACTTGTATCACATGGCCTATTGTATAATGATACATAATTTTCCCCTATGCATATACATGAAGCAACCTTATATGATGATGCTATTGCTTATTCTTGGACCACATGCACCAGGAAATGAATTTGATGTATTCTTACAACCCTTAACAAATGAATTGCTTGAACTCTGCATGGAGCATGACATACACAAGTATGATGGACTAAAGAATGAAATGTTCTGAATAGGTGTAGTTGTTGTAGTTGTTCGATCTTTGGACTATCAATGATTTTCCTATCTAAGCAAACTTCTAAGGATGGAGCATCAAAGGAAAATTGTCATGCCCCTTCATCTAATGAAGATACCTATTCATTAAAATTAAAGCATAACCACAAATTTTGTTATATGGAGCATCATCAAATTTTTTATGAACGTCATAAGTTTCGAAGTGATAAAACATCATTTGATAGGAATAAAGAGTAGAGGATTGCACCTATATTTGAAAAAGGATGAAGTTGTTAATGGGAGGAACAGAAAGAAGTGATACCTCAAATGATAAATTAAATTAAAAGAAGAGAAGCACCCGTAGGCAAAATGATGAAATTGTAGGTGAGAGGAAAAGAAAGAGAAAGAAGAGAAACACTACTAACAAAATGATGAAAATGTTGGTGAGAAGAATGGAAAGAAGAATTATACCTCCAATGAGAAATTGAATTCAAAGAAGAAAAAAACATACTCTTTGACTTGCCATATTGGCAATGCTTGTTGTTACATTACAATCTACATTGATGCACATAGAGAAAAATAAATGTATGTGATAATTTATTAGGAATGCTTTTGAGTATTGGGGGAAAGACAAAGGATAATTTGAGATATTGTCTTCATTTACGACGCTTGAGTATAAAGAAGGCATTTCATCTAGTGTCTGATTATTGCCTTAGCCCAGCTTATTTGCCCTTAGCTTATAATACAACGAATAGAAAGGTTTGCAAGGGTTTGGAGAATGTAGAAGTCACGGATGGATATATCTAATATTTCACAAATAATAAAAGTGAAAAAGCATAAACTCATTGGATTAAAGAGTTGCTTGAGAGAAACTACTAGGAGTTTCTAGGCTTTTCAACAAATATTTCTTATAGGCTCTAGAAGTGGGGCCCACCTCACAAAGCCAAAATTCATTATGGGAAATTCTTCCAAAACAGGCATTAAGCCCAGATCTGCTGTCTTTGAGCAGAAAATTAAAGTGGCTTGTCATTGATTTTTTTTTTTTTTTTTTGATAAGAGCGGCTTATCATTGAACTGGGTGACTTCTCCAAAGCAGCAGCTTAGTGAAAGTAGTTTGAACCAAAGCTTGAGCCCATACAAACGGGCCCTAACCTGAGAAGCCAAAAGCCAATTAGCAGCTTTCCATATTTTAAAGAAGACCAATTAAATAAATATAAAAGAGAAGTAATTATTAGACAAATTCTTCCTAAAAGACCGACCAAGCCATGAACCATAACACCACATTCTTCATTTGAGGAATCAAGATATTTCCTTAAATTCATAGGTGAGATATGCAAATACATTCATAAACAAACGAGAAATGAAAACAAGAAACAACAAAATATACACAAAGATTACTCAATCTATTGGCTGGTAGTGCAGTGAAATTAATCCAAGGCTGGCTGTATCCTTAGCCATCAACCCGTTCTCCACGTTTTTTCCGGTTTTCTAAAAGTACTTTTGCAAACCTGTAAGTGTAAAGAACATCAATAAGCAAATCTGTAATATATGTATTGTGGTAGATTTCTGAAGCAATTATAGGTTTCAAGTTCATACTTCTCAAGTGCTTCGCCATTAGTATACTGTCTTATTTCCTCCAGCTGACCAGTTAGCAAATTCACCCTCGAGACTTTTTCTCCCAGCAACTTTTCGCCAACCCTAACAAGTCCCATCAAGTTTTTATGGGTCGCGATGTCAGCAGAAGATAAATCTCCCACTAATTCCTCACTCCTAGGCTGTTTTGTTTTGATTCAGGATCGACCATTATCAGTTTTTCATTATGGAAGAAAAAATAGAGATCAAGTGGAGTAATTCAAAAAGACTACAAGAATTAATGTATACCTGAATTCGGAGATAGTTGTATTCAACATTAAGAGCTTCAAGAATGTTTGCAAGTTGGACATCCACCATGTCTGCACTGGCTTGAGTAAATACATCTACTAGTGGAATTGATTTACGCTTGAATAACCAAGAAAATCCTCCCCATTCAAATGGATTATCAGCACTGTATTTCGCCTCACTCATTCCTGACCCAGTCCCCAGAGAAATAACTAAAACTCCCCCATTGTCTCTTGGTTCTGAATCCTGATCAGTTTCCTCATTTGAACCCGAAGAACCTCTATTATTTTGACCCACAGGACGCAAAATATGTGGATATCTCTTGACAACCTCGCTCAAGGTAACCATAACCTGAAACAATTAATTGCCACCATTGTTAGTCAGTTTAGATGTTTATACTCTTTATAGTCAAGACACACCACTATTTAAGATCTCAGAGGATGGATGCATGGAGATTCATACTGGGTTGTTAGCAGCTACACCACCATCGACGAGGTGAAATTCCGTTTTCCCTTGCTTTTCGGAATCTTTGTTAGGTTCAGAGTCATTGACAGAGAAATGATGGGGAGGCAGAAAGACTGGTGCAGCGGAGGTGGCAATACAGATATCCTTGAGTTTAACATTCAAGTTTGGGGTTTCCTCTAACTTATTCTCTCTCTGGAACTGCACAATGAAAACACCAAGCATAATGAAAATCCGACTGCTATTGTTGCTGCGTCAATGCAAGATTTCATGTTACCTAATTAATCCTCTCATAATGATTTGGAATTTGGATTATTACTGAATGAAACTTGTGTTCAACAACTAATATTTATCCACTCTGTGATCTCCAGCACATCTGATTGGTTCAAATTAGAGCTGGAATTTGGGCCAGCCCAATTGACTCCAACACGACCCAGCCCAAGGTTTTATATGGGCCGGGTTTGAGTTTTCGGGCTCTATGATGGGCCAGGACCAGAAAAAATCAGGTTTGGCTTAATTCATATGATATACACCTATGACGATTTGTATATTGCATGTTTTTTATCAGAAATATTTACGATATACATCGTGGAGTATATATTAGTCATTTACTATATGTTTATGATTAGCCTAAATGCTATCCCATGCACAATAGCACAAACATGTACAATGCAACCATGTAATTCATTTTTATTTGTATTAATTTTTTTTGGTTATATATACACATATACATAAATCATGCATACATACATTTATTGATGGCATTTGTGCATATTTTCAATCCATTTCACTTGTAGTTAAATTAGGCAATTAACTTAGGGTCCGTTTGGCAAATTTTTTTGAGATCCTTTTGTAGTTTTAACCGTCTATAGATGTATTGAGTTTTTGACATAAGATCTGGGTTGCTTGAAGACCGTTTGGCAGATAAGCATCTTTTCGTGCATCATTTCAGATCTTTCCGCGTGAGATTAAAACGCAGAAGATGCGGGAAGCTTCATTTAGAGCTTCCCGCATCTTTTCGGCACCCTGTCTTTTGGCGATGAAATCTTCCATGTGCCTAATGGGAATAAATCAATTTCCGGTCTTTCCAACTTGTAAACAGCCAAAAGACTACACAGAAAGATGCACCAAATGGGGTTTCAATAAATAGTACTTACAAAAACATATTAAAAAAAATTTTCAAACTTGATTAAGTCATCTAGGCCCAATGAAACCGACCTGAGCCAGTCGGTAAACTTGGGACCCAACTGGAGGTCTAATATTAGTGTTGGTTATGGGCCAACCAATATTCCGTCCAAGCTGCACCCTTGTTTCAAGCAGAAACAATGGGCCATTTTGGTCATTATACTTGCAGATATTATATTACTAAAATACCCTCCATCATGTCACGTGTAACGCCGAGAGTGTATTGTGACGTTATGTAGATAACCAAAAACATGGTTTTTAAAAACGAATCAGAGATCAAACTGGTTAGGGGTCTGGTTATTGGTTCGAATGGTCCGATAGTTCGACCCGAACAGGGCCCTTTCTGACAAAAAATAAAAATATTTAAAAAAAATTAAAAAATTGGAAAATGGTCAAAATCATTCGAACAATTAACCGGCCGGTTCAATGGTTTACTGACCAAAATCAACGGTTTTGGGGAAAAAAATGAATTTGGGGGAAAAAGGGTGACCGGTACCCGGTTTTTCTAGTTCGACCATCCGGTCTTATCCGGTTTTGAAAACAATGACAAAAAACAATGAAACTAGTTAACAAACGTAGGAAAAGTTATTTTATTAATTAAAATAAAAGAATGTTTTTAAATTTTAGCTTAATAAAAAACTAACTCCATCTCCCTATTTTTTGTTTTTAAATTTATTAGACAATACAAAACTCGGGAATAATGCTAATTAAGATGGAGAGAGAGAGAATATTCCCGCACTGTTATAATCCGTCATTTAATAGTTTGACTTGGAATTGATACCACGTGGCCCAACTGGTAGAGAGAGAAATAACCTGAAAGCTATTGAAAATGGTTGGTTGGAGGATTTTGATATCAAAAGTTGGAATAACCACAAATATATTTAATAATATGTAACTAAAAAATAGTTTGACTTGGAATTGATACCACGTGGCCCAACTGGCATATATATATAGAGAGAGAGAGAGAAATAACCTGAAAGCTAGTGAAAATGGTTGGTTGGAGGATTTTGATATCAAAAGTTGGAATAACCACATTCGTCAATGTCTGCCCCAGCATTATTTCTCCAAGATTATCCTCAATAATTCGGTGGAGATACTTGCCATCGTACATAGGGCCAAACATTGCTCTGATATACTTTACAAAACTAAAGGGCCTTGTATGTTGCATAAGACAATAGACATTAGAATAATAATAATAATAATAATAATAATAATAATAATAATAATAATACCAGAATTGTGGGAAGATTTTGGGGCTATTTTTCAAGTAGAAGTCCTTGATTTCTTTAGCAGGGAGTTTAGGGCGTTTCTCTTTATCTGGTGCCGTTAACATTGCACTAATCAGACCACCTGTGCTTGTTCCAGCAATCACGTCAAAATAGTCTGCGATTCTCGCATCTTTTCCATCTACTTCCTGCACCAATTGGAGAGAAAACAATATAATTTTATTACCAAAGTTTTCAAAATCGATTCGGAGAACGAATCAGTTAGGGGTCCAGTTTCCGGGTCAAACGGTTTGACAGTTTGAACCGAATGATCTGCCCATTTTAATAAAAATAAATAAAAAAAGGATCAAAACCATTCAAAAAACAACCCTTAATAACTATATGTGTGTTTTATGTACCTGTAATCTCTCTTCCAAGAACTTGAGAATAACAGCAGGGATGATTCCTCTTATACCACCTCCATCTATGCTAAGAACTGTAATTAGATCTCCGTCTTTGGGGGGCTTTAGGGGTGCACGGTGGTTTGCAGCAGCCATGAGAAACTTAGCGGTAAGAACCAAAAACTAGAAATATGTAATAGAATGTTGCAGAGGTATCTGCAGGAAGCTTATGCTGAGCTTTCAGCAAAAGTTAAAGCTTCCAATTATCAGAAAAACTGTCTTATTGATCACCTCAAGAATCATTATTTATAGGCTTTTCATGGAAGTAGTGGACGCGTTCCTTGAATTTGTTTAAATGCAAGTTGTGTTTTAGTCGTTTTATGGGAGTACTTCATCATTAATTAAGTTACATTACGTAACATTGATAGAGCGTTGACATTGAGGACTTGAATATCCAGAACCGTAATGGCAAAGACAGTCCCGGCCACGAGTAATTCAACCAATGTGCCATCCCTGGATACAATCTACGTAGTTATCACTCTTCTGTTCAAACAATCAAACAACAAAAGAATTGAAAACTAGAAAATTAAGGTCTCGTTCGTTTTTGGGTAAATAATTTTTTCGGGTAAACATGATTAGTTGGATAAGTTTTTTTTAGAAAACATTTACCCGAGTAAGTACATTTATCCATATTTTTTTGTTTCTCATGTTGACTATTTTAGTCATAGAAATCTATTATTAAAAGGGCATTTTTGTCTCATTCAAGTATTGGCAACTTTCCCCTATGTGGAAAAATTATTTATCCACCTAAGAAATGGGTATCACTTTCCTGAGTAAGTGTTATTTTTCATGGTCCCCACATAAAGTTAGAAAAAGAGCATGAGATTCTTGATCAATAAGAACCAAAATCCCATTAACCAACTTTTCTCTCTCTCAAAATCCAAAAAAAGAAAAACCCCGTAAATGTATTATTCATGGATGGGGGATGAATATCCCGCACTGCTATAATCCGTCATTTAGCAATATATAACATCACGAATTACTCGTTTGGATAATCAAGCCTCTTGCTTCTCAGCTTTCTGCTGTGAAAAACAAAATCGAACCTAAAAGTGTTTGATAAGAGTTGCTTTCTTATAAGCTTAAGTACTTTTAAGGCCCATGCATAAAACCTCTAATTAGGGTTTTGTGCTTTTGGCTTTTGGAATTCATCTATTTAATACTCTATACAAGTACCCAATTAAATTGTTTGGTTGAATTTCTTCTTTTTTTGGGCATTGTTTGATTGAATCTTAATTCAATATATTAATATAGTTTAATTAATAACAAATTGTACACGTGATATGTAGGGGGAGTAAGCTGCACGTATAAGTAGCTAGCTATGAAATATGAATTCTAACTCCCCTGGACACTTTGCCGTAGTCGGTTGTAAATGAGAATATGAGATCTAGCTTGACCAAATTATCATTAAGAATTAAGACTCCCGCTAAGCTAATTAATGGCTCCATTAAAGCTTACATTTTGAAAAGACTTATTACCTTACTAGCTGCTTTATTGACATTTGGACGTTCTCTATTTCTTACAACCCATGAATGTACAGTAAGAGTGCCGTCTCTCTCATGCAAGAAACAATTTGACGTGGCAGCCAGAGTAATGCCGGATCTCCTGCACCGGAATTACTGCACTTGCACTCATTTTGAAGAATCCAAAATCCTAGAAATGATAGAGAAAAAAAGACTGCCCAGACGACATATAACAACGTGTTGGGGTCTCAGTGGCGAGAAACTGTTATCCTGAATCTCCTGATTCATTGTTCCAACTAAAAGCTAAGCTTTATGTAAAGAACATCAACCAAAGTAAAGAACAATCGAAGATGTTCTGTTAACTGAATTGCAGGAAGTAGTGATGGTGTAGTGGCTTTAATTTGAGGCCAAGGCAACGCTTCGGACGACGATGGCATAGAAGAAAGCTATATAGGGAAGTAGTGATGGTGTCACAACCATGAGAGCTACTGGCGGTGGTACGCCTCCCGTTGGCCTAAAGCAGTGGCCCAGAGAGACCGAAATAGTTCACCGATGGGCACCCTCTCCCTGATTCTGGTGCAGGTGATTGTAGGAGATGCCATTGGGATAGCAGTTGAATTTTAAAATCCAAATCATCTCGTTCATCTAGTCTCTAAATGGGAGGCAACAATTCCGAAATGAAATCAAACCTCGATTTCGGATGTAGATCAGGTTCAAGATACGGGTTCTATCCTTTTCCATTGCAACAACCTAGCTAGATAGGTCAAAAGTTGGGATGAGGTATAAGTATAGCAGTAAAGTGAGCCAAGCCGCTCGCAGATTGGAACAGCGCAGCACGACACGGGTTGTTCCAAGCTTGGTGCGATCATTGTAGTTGTTCGGGTCATGGCTGAGTTGGTCCTGGGAGACACATGGCCGCCCAGTCATCGTTCGGTCATCCCGGCCATGTCGACATAGCTCGGTCAACTCCGCGGAGTATACTGACTCCACGGCCTCGACCAGACTACGCTATTACCATGGCCCCCCGTCTTATCTTCTCAGCCACGTCAGTTACATGTCACGCAAATGAGCACAACTGTGGATAAGAAGAGAGAGGATGACAACTCTGCAGGGGAATACAACTCTATCCCAAGCACCTCAGCAGGGGAACCACCTCCAAACGACCTTGCGATTATGAGGCAGCCCAGTTCAGACTCTACTGGTTCTCCTTCATCCGACAGACAATCTCCTCCTCATTCGTCATTTCACACTTGCACCGCAGAATTGCAACAGTAAGAACAAGATAAAAAAAAAAAAAAAAAAAAAAAAAAAAACAGAGAGAGAGGAGGAGAAAGGGGATTTGACAAGTAAACCGAAGCAACAAAAAGAACAAATCGGCCACCCTGTTAATCAACCCGGTGAGCATCAACATCTCAGAGCAAGTGTACGCCATCACGTCTATCTCACCGATCATGCTCAGGGCCGACCTCTCCTCCTAGGTGAGCGTAGACCACTAAGGCTGCAACACTCTCGTCGACGGCGGCTGCAACACAGCCGAGAAGGGGAGGCCCCTGGGACAATGCAGGAAGAAGGTCTCCTTCCAATGTTTCATAGAAGAGGGGGCCCCAACCAACAGCTTGATATTCTTCCTAGTCGAGAAGTAATAGTAGCCCTACTAGTGATGTTTCAACTGAAGGAGGAAGCTCACCATACCAAGGGTCAACTCGATATCACATACCGCACAGTAAGACATAAGGCCGAACAAAAATCTAAAGGAATTCGGCATCATCTGCACCGACAATACTCGGTACCATCCAAACACCCCGACGATCCCTTCATTTAGAGGAAACCTCAGCCTAGCTTCCAAACTGCTCCCGTACACGCATACCTTGCATGGTCGAGCACCCGTTGGGATCTCACAGGGTTACGGACACCACATCCCAAACTCCTCGGGGATGTCGTACATAGCTCGGATTCAAGCCATATCCCCAGGGGTCAAAACGCAGGGGTGGTTCCAAACCGATGACCAGCCCGCAAGGGACGCTCTACTTCTACCCTAGAGGGACCAACCTCGGCATCCACAACCTAGGCAGCCTCAAAATCCCCGACCTCAGACTCATAATCAAAACCGCTAGAACTCGACAATGAACCAGAAGAGGAAGAAGATGAACGGGAAGATAAGAAAGATATCTTACCAAACTTGAAGCTACGGAACCAAAAAGCCAAAGCCAAGCAACGCAACAACCCTTCGCCGAGCTATCTAAGAAATCCCTCTAACAAATGGCAAAGGAGAAATGCCCATCCACCCCTTCTTATAACCCACAAGAGTGCGAATCGAAGCCAGATCAACGGTGGGGATCAAACACCGCTCTGACAAATCTCTGGAAGACCAATCGACGCAACTGTCACCACACGCGCAAGGCCTCTAGAACCGAAGTGATGATCTTAACAAGTAACGGTAAGGGCAATAATTGCTCTGGTCTGCCCTGAAGTGCCAGTCCAACCAATTTCACGTATGCCTGAGGTTCTCCCAGGACCACCGGTCCAATCAGCTTCTCGGGTCTCCTCAAGACATTGAGCAATGAACACCAACCAAAAGAGGTCGCGTTGTGCCTCAACTGAGCACTCCACTCTTCGACTTATGAACTGGGGGAGTGGTGTTTGGATTCCAAAATTTCAAGAACAAATTCCTCAGCCAAAGAACGGAGAGCCCTTCCCCGGTGCAACATTGTCGAGCATCATAGAGGCCCCAGCTTTGGAGCTTGGCACCTTCCTCGACGCAGCATTGTCGAGCATCTAAGAGGCTCCGACTTCGGATCTCGACACCATCCTTGGCGTAGCATTGTCGAGCATCAAAGAGGCCCCGACTTCGAAGCTTAACTCCACCTCGGCACTTGGTCGAGCTAAACGACCATGCAGCATTGCAACCGAGGAACGAAGAGCCCTTCCTTGGCACAATGCCACTGAGCATCAAGAAGATCCAAACCTTGAAGATCAACTCAACACCACGGTGCCTTTCCGGGATAAATGACCGTGCAACACCTCTGTCGAGCACTCCCCCTCCTCAGCTCCAAAACTAGGGGAGTGGTGTTTGGATTTCGAACCTAAAATTCTTGGAGTTCTGCAGCCGACGATTATAGGACTTCTCAACCATAGCCCACATTGCGTGGACCCCAAATTTTGGCAAGCACCAAGGAACACCAAGTGGACCAGACGCTCAACCAGACTTCAACTTGGAGTTTCTCAACCGAGGAACAAAGCGTCCTACCACACTACACCTCAACCGAACACTTCATTCCATGACCTCAGAACTGGGGGAGTGGTGTTTGGGTCATGGCTGAGCTGATCCTGAGAGACACGTGACCGCCCAGTCATCGCCCGGTCATCCCGACCATGTTGGCATAGCTCAGCCAACTCCGCGGCATATACTGACTCCACAGCCTCGACCGGGCTACACTATTACTGTGACCCCTGATAACTCTGTATTTTCTGGTTAAATTCAATATTATGACCTCTAAGGGTCCCTATGCAAATTCTAGGTAAAAACTGGAAAAATTATAAAGTTTCATACAGATTTTGGGAAGCTAGTGCAAATTCCAACTGAGAGAGGGGGTGTTTCTATGAAAAACTAAGCACAGGAGGGCACCTCCTATCTGCTAAACCCAGATAGAAGTCTTTCCTGTGAAATAACTCTCTCTTTGAAGCCCTAGGCCCCTCCCCCTTATCTCTTTATCTCCTAGCTGCCCCCAGCTCTACAAATCCCCAACTTTCACTACAACCTCTCTCTAATCTCAACCATCCAAGCCTTAGCAGCCCCTCATACCCTTAGATCTCTCCCTAGACAGTATCCTAGCTTTACACCTCACTCCTTAAACCTCAACCAATCACCTTAGGGTGACACATCACACCAACCAATAACATTTCTCCACTCTTGGCGCCCAAATCAACTCTCTCCATTCCGGGCACCCAAATCTCAGCCTTACATAATATTGGGAACCCTCTCCTTCTCTTCTCAACCTTAGGATCACCTTAGAACAATCCTAACCCTCCATTCTCAACCCTAAGGCACCCATATTCTTGCAAAAACCCAGCTGCTGCCCCTCTCTTTCTCTCTTTTCTCAAACACATCCTTCCTTCTGTATTAAAAGGACCCAAGGGGTCCTAAGAAGGGGTTGGATTCTGCCCTTAGGTAAGACAGAAGGTTGTTCTTGAGAAGTTCAAAGGTAGAGGAAGAGGAGAATGCCCAGGCATGAGGAGGGGTTCCTGCTTGCAGTTCGCCTAGCCACTACTGCCACCTCCGAATCTAGATCCCAACCAATTTCCCATAGTTTTAGATTTACTTTTTACACTTGTTTTTATTTTCTGTTCTTTAATTTCTAGTTTTTATTTTATTTCTACAATTTATTTTTATCAAATTTAAGTTTTGTCTTCCTTTCTACATATCTGAAATTCATCCAGGTAAGACAGAAGGCCCAACTCGAGGAGTTCAAGGGTCAAAGGATAGATCAGAGACTGCTACCTCTGACCGAGTTGTAGATTTTTTATTTAGTTTTTTTATTTTTGTTATTTATTTATTTTTCTACAATTTTTACTTTCAAAATTGTTAAAATTTTATTTTAATGGATTCTAGTTCAGATAATTAAATTTTTTATTTCTGGAATCTCAAATCTTGTTATTTTGTTGGGATTGAAGTACGTAATAATTTTCCTCTTGCTTCCTTGTGGATACGACCCCTTTCTCACCACTAAATACGTTTTGTAGTTATTTTGAGAATCAAAAAATTTATAAATATTGAAATTGGTGTTCTGAAGTGGTTAATGGCATGATTTCGAACACACCAAGTTTTTGGCACTGTTGTCGGGGAAGCAACGAAGAAAAAATTTGTATTTGCTTTGTGCAGATATGTTTCATTATTTTTTTATTTTCTTTTGATTACTTGATATGTAATCTCATTTTAATTATTGTTTCTCTTTGATTTTGCAGGATGTAATAGCAAAAGGTGGGGTACTAGAGAGTTGTCGAACTGTTGAAGAAAAGAAAAGAGAAGAGAAATTGGGATTGCGATTCAGGTGTAGTCATCCCAATTTAATCCTGTTTTTTTGTTTTTATTTTCTATATTTAATCTTTAGAGTAGTGAATACCCTTCTTAATCTTCATTTCTATAGTATTAATTTTTTGCAAAATTAGTTCCTTTATTTTCTGTTTTTTGGGATTAATTGTTGTTGTAATTAATTGCTCCCTTAATTAGCAGTTTAATTGAATAATTGATTGTTAATTAGAAAATTGTTCAAATTTTGAATTTGAGTTTAAATTTCAAAATTTGAATTCAAAGTTTGAATTTTAATTTGAATCTGAATCTGAATTTGAATTTAAATTTCAAATTTTAAATTTTGAATTTCAAAAAAATTAATATTTTAACTTTTTTTGCATTTGCATTCCAACATTTAAGGTTTGATATGTTCTAGAGCATGCATCATATGGGATTATTTAATTGCTAAAATTATCTAGTTAGTTGTTAATGTGTTAGGGCTTTTCATTTTTAATTGCTCTCTTTGCTGAATTAATTTATTTTATTATTTTATGTTAAATTGCTAAATTTCATATTAGAGATAATTGTTCATGCATTGTAATTATTTTCATTTATTTTGTTTATTGCATTTTTTCGTTAATCCATTTAAGGGCAATCCAATTAAAATAAGATAAGGCAGGGATTTCATCACCCTTCCTTGGCCTAAAAACCACCACCCTTTCACGTGTGGTTCACCCTAAACCTTAATTTAAAATTTGGATAGTAAGATCCTTTAGGGGGCACCACACATTTGGTTTAAAAGTGTGTTGAATTTTAGGGAAGCTTGTAATTACTTTCCATAACCGGTGGTTGGTGTCTAAGGAAAGAGGTTAACTGGCTAAGCCTAAGAGGGTTTTGTGGTTACTTAATTAGGTCCTTGCGAGAGAAAGGGGAGCCTCCCACATTCCCACCTCTTACTTGGCTAACCAAAGGAAGTGGTGTAATTCCAAGTGAACCTAAGATGATTCACATTTGTTGAACCACTAGTTTAGGAAACCTTAGTTTAGCCCCTAGGTCGTGTGTTTTACTTGTTTGTGCTTAATCAAAAAAAATAAAACAAAATAAAATGAATTCAATGGCCAGAGTTTGTGGAATGAGAAACTACTTACAACCTAAGCCACGGATAGATTGGAACCATGTGTCTCAACAACTGGATAAGATTAATGGGATAGCCCAAAAGCTTGATCAATTCTTCACCTATAACCAGCAATCGGGCCTATCTACACCTTATCCTAAAGTTTGTTCCATTTGTGCAAGCCCGACCCACCAAGTTGGTGATTGTCCAACGATGGCCCAGTTTCTGTCGTTTATCCAAGAACATGTTTAGGCAGCCTAGAGTTTCTCGATGCCTAATAATGACCCATTTTCAAATACTTACAACCCTATGTGGAGAAATCACCCAAACTTTTCTTGGAGAGCACATCAACCTAACACACAGTCCCAACAATACCATCCATCTAACTCCATGGCCCAGCAATTTCAGAGGCCACAAGTGCAGAGCCAATTCCAGCAGACTTACCCTAGGAACCAGCCGATCCAACCTTATCAGGTTTACCCACAACCTCCTCAGACCAATACAGTTGATGACAAATTCATGCAACTTCAACAACAGTTCATCGCTAGATTAGAGAGCCAAATAGGACAGATAGCCAAAGCCAATGCGAGGATAAAAGTAGGACAACTACCAAGTCAACTGGTTGCGAATCCTAAAAATCAGCCACTAGGTTTTCCTCCACAGCAAGTTCAACTACCTCCTAAGAACCCTTAATTTGAAAATGCCAAGGCTATTACGACCTTAAGGAGTGGGAGGTTTTTAGAGGACCCGTATGAGAAAACGAAATTTAAAAACATCAATAAAGAAGAAAAAGAGCAAGAAGACCATAAGTTCGGGGGGGGAGAAGAAAAAGAAAAGGAAAATTTAGAAAAACCTATAGTGAACCGACCTGTAATTCCCTTTCCAACCGCACTCACAGTCGAGCCATTGCGAAAGATGAAAGAGACTCACAACGAGAAGATCAAGGAGTTATTCAAGCAAGTCCATATTAACATCCCTCTCCTCGATGCGATTCAACATGTCCCGGCCTACGCCAAGTTCTTGAAAGAGTTATTCAAGCAATTCCACAAAAAGTGGTGCTCTCGGTAGATGTTAGTGCGGTTCTCCTAAACTAACTCCCCTAGAAAATGAAAGACTCTAGTGCTCCTCTAATAAGTTGTATCATCTCTAGAATCACTTTCGATTGGGCCCTATTGGATCTTGGTGCTAGTGTAAATCTACTCCCCTTTATTATTTATGAAAGGTTCAGGATTGGTGAGTTAAAACCTACCCCGGTAATTTTGCAACTCACTGATCGGTCAGTCAAGACTCTTTGAGGTGTTATTGAGGATTGAGGACATCATTGTCAGAGTAGAGGATTATTATTTCCCAGTGGATTTTGCCGTCCTAGACATGACCCCAACTAAGGAACTGAACCATAACCCCAATCGAGGGGGGTGGGCGTACAAGGTGGGGGGGCTGGGCATGTTGGGTGGGGCCTAGGCATGTTGGTGGGGTGGGGTGGGGCTAGGAATTTCGTCGAACAGATGACAATCAATGACTACATCTATTCGAAATCCCACCGTCGTTCTCCTTTCTTCTCCCTCACACCACAATGCATTAGTCACCGCCGTTATCCTCCCCCACATCGCAGGTTTCAAAACCCTCCTTGGGGTCCGCAACAACAGTGCCAACGCTGCAAGTTAAAATGACGCTACAAGTTAAAATGGCACCATCACCATTCTATAAGAGGATGTCGGTGACAAGCCCTACTCTAAGAAAACATCCACCGCACCAATGATGTCGATGCTGACAATCAACGATCTAGTGTTGGTGACTAGAAACAGGATGCGAGTGAGACCTACACTACAGTTCTAGTGCTGGTGACAAGTAATGATCCAATCAATTCAGTGCTGACAGAGCCAACAAGCCCGAACTAAAACCAAAAGGGTATTTTTGACCGTAAAAGGGTAGTTTGGGAATTATGAAAAAAAATATCAATCACGTGGTGACACATGCAAACGGGACCCAACGATCGAGTAACGGCAGGGGAGGATTTGGACAATTGTCAAAAAACTTAAGGGTACCGCAAGACAATAGCTAAACAGTAGAGGTACCGCGTGTCAATACGCTAATTAGTAGGGGTAGTTTAAGAGATTTATCCTAAATTTTTAGTTCTTCATTCGATTTTTTAAGATGACATGTAAGCAGGCATTCAAATCACCGATTTGACATTTGAATAACCCATTCTATCATACTTCTTTCTCAATTCTCTAGCTCTCACTTTTTTATCTTGTCCAATGACACTCAAGTGGTGTTTGATAAATTTGAAATATACAATATGAAAAGTTAAAAAGATATTAAAAGTATTTGAAATCTGAAAATAGATATAGTTTCTTTTTGACTTTTAGAGGCTCTAAATAAAGAAGGTTGTTTGTGTTGGATTAAACTTTCGATATCTGAAATTCATTGATTTTACTATTTTATCCTTAAAATAGACCATTTGGTAATTTTGAGTTCAATTTGCATTATATCATAAAAAATAATTTATTAAATTCAAAACAATATTAAAAAATATGAGTAAATTATAAAAATAAAAAAATAATTTATTAAAATAAGAATAAAATTTAAAGTACATAATAACTTAATAATAATGAAAATAGCAATGAAGACAATGAAGCAATAAAAAATTAATAATTATCAAATTAATATCTTAGCACGTTAAGCGCCTAGGGAAGCTCTTTTCTATTTAGATCTCAATTTGGGTTTTAGATCTGAAAATAAGACCCAACCCAAACATAGGTGGCATCTGAAAAGCAACATTGTTAGACTTCAAAGATTTAAAAAGTGTTATCAAATGCCACCTCACTCAAATGCTCTTTCTTCTAGATCTTTCTCTCTTCCCCATTATTCTCCTCCTTCTCTCATTATAATTTTAATTTTTCTTCTCTCTCATTATTCTCCCCCCTCTCTCATTATAATTATAATTTTTCTTTTCTTGAGAAGACAAAAAAGATCTTGTTAGATGATTGAGATCTTTTATCTCGAAAGTTGCATGTATGATATCTTCCTCAATTACTCGCATCTCTCTACTATTCTCCCCTTTGCCTCTCCCCTCTTCTATTCTCCCATCTTCCTTAACTTTGTCTTTTGTTCTAGCTAGTAGCGTTGAACTCACCCTTTTAGCAAGGATCTTCCAACAAAGAGGAGGTAGTATGTTGTCATGGTCTCCAAATGTTGTCTTTTGGTAGACCTTACATGGTTTAATTTTTCTTTTTCTTTTGGCCACTGGGAATCCTTGTAGGTGTGTATAAGTTTCGTGTTTCTTTTGTTTTATTTCATCTTCTTCCTGTTGTTGCTTTGGTATCTAATGTTTGTTTTTTGCAAATTTCTGCTTTTGTGTATTTTTCTTTTTTTTTTTTGTGTGTGTGTATGGAGGAGGATTTCACCCTCCAGTGACAACGCAACTTGTTGAACTTCCCGATCATCACCTACCACCTCAGAGCAATAAAGTACAATACCTACCTACTACCAAAGTCCCATAGACCAGACTACAGTCCAATCGGTGATCTACATGATGTGGTGACCAACTTCTCATCCACCATAAGAGGTACGCATGATTTAGATCTCAGAATTCTCTAGCGCTCGCTTTCTTTCTCTCACACACTCATCGCTGAATTAAGTACCGGAGTACCCACACCGGAAAGACATCCCGAACACTCTGATTCCCTTTTTCTTACAATTCAGCCAAGTGACCTGCTTAGTTTGGCGTTTGAGCTGTATTCCAGTAAGGAGCACCAGGTCATGCATCGTCAATTGGCATTGCCTGTGAGAATTGTAACTAAAAGCTAGGTTCTCACCATCTCCTTTGCAATACTACCGATGGCATCTTCAAGCAACGCCAACAACAACAACGCTAATAATGTCTGATTGACGTTACTGCACTAGGGGCAGAATCAACCTGCATCGAGCATCAAGAACCCAATAGTTACGATTCGGAAAATCAGCATCACCTTCACTTTACTAGGTATCACAGCCTCCTCGGGGTTGAACCTCCCTCTACCCTCATTAACTGTGCCTCTCCCGACGGTCCAGCCCTCAGTGGTTCCTACCAAGATTGACAACCAACAGCTTTATGAGTTGATGTAGTATGTCTGCAATATGGATCTGTAGATGTAGACATTGGAAGGTTGCTAGGCAATGATGGTTGCGATGCCGCACTAGTTCGAGCTTGGCATGCAAATGTTGCAAGCACCTCATCAACAACAATAGCAACAACACCATCAGTAGTTTGTCGGCCATCTCCCTGCTCTGGTTAAGAATGAAAATTTGAACCATCTTCCCAGCGACTTGAACTAGGACCAAAACTGGGTTCCTGACCCTATTCACAACTAGAACCAGAACTAGGGAAGAAATCAATAGTGCACACGTAACCTATAAGATCGGGATTCCTCTATAGAATCTGAGGGAACAAGTCGAGCTAGCTCCACGGCTGACCCTTTCAACACCGATAGAATAGAGGAGTCCCAAAGGAGGCATCACGGATGCTCCCGACAAATCACGGAAAGAACCCGTTTCACCCCAAATGAGGGTGAGGATGTGAAGGAGAAGGTGGTCGCCAATTCCTCTACCTCGACCGTCATATGAGTATCGCCACTGGTGATTGAGATCCTTATGGCACCCCACCCCAAGGACTTCAAGGCCCCTAGCCTCGAGTTCTATGATGGCACCAATAACCCAATCGACCATGTCGACAGCTTTCAAGCCCTAATGCAGCTTCACGAGGAAACAAATGCAAGCCTATGCATGGTTTTTCTAACCACTTTCTGAGGCATAGCTCGATTGTGGTACTCAGGGTTGGTCATACGATTGATCAAGACTTAGAACCAGCTCGCCAACCTGTTCACAACATTTTGTGATAAGTAAACGATGCCCAAAGTCGGCAACCTTCTTCTTGAACGTTGTCCAGTGAGATGACGGAACACTCAGGGACTACATAAAGAGGTTCAATTTGGATGCAAATTGCAAAATCCAAATCTGATTACATAAACACATCATCCAAATATGTGATAATTGGATTGAGTTGTGAAGTTTCAAGTATCATTGATAGACCTATCTGCTTCGTTAGATTCTTCCTTTTGTAATGTTTTATCTTTTTGGTTTATCATTTTTTGTTCATTTATCAAAAAAAATGTAAGATTTAAATAGAAGAGAATGATGTAAACAGTAGTAGTTCAATTTACAATTTAAACATCATAATTAAATAGGGATTAAATTCAAAAATGAGTATTTTAGTCAAAAGAAAGTTTCACAATCTTATTCATATTTTTAATAGTGTAAATATAGAATTAAAGATGTGTTCAATTTTTACTATATATATATATATANTATATATATATATATATATATATATATATATATATATATATATATTTGTATTTCTATGTGTAAAAGTGATTTTAGTATGTCATACTTACTTTTTGTTTAATATGATAATTATATGATATTATACATCTTCCTAAATATTTTTTCATTTTTCAAAATCTATGTATTTTTTTCATTTATGTATTTTTATATTTTATTAATTTTTATTATTTTTTATGATATTAAATGTTAACACATTTGACCCAAAAGTTGAACTTTGATTTTTTCTAAACAGTAAAATAATTTCATTTTGGTCAATTCTAAATTATGTATTTCATTTTCATTATCAATAAAAATAATTCTTGTTTATTACACTTGTTGTTTTAATTTAATTAATAAAAATATCATAAATGTGTCTAATTTTTCTATATTTTTATAATTTTCTATATTTATTCCTATTTTAAATATTTTATTACCTAATTATCAATTTGATCCGGATGGTTGAATTTCTTAGACACCACTTGAACAAAGAATGGTTTTGTTTTTGAGTAAATTTTAAAATATATGGGTTTATGTTGTTAAAAATATTGACATAGATCTAATTAGTAAAAAATAACTTAAAGATAGGATTTAATAAGATAAAATGGGTGTTAATAATTTAAGTGTAAGACTTCATGAGAAGGAATTAAATGAGGTGGGAAATAATAATTGAAGTTACATTTTCAACCCTTACCATTAGATGGACTGAATACACAATTATGGGCATTTTAGTAGCCATTAAAGCTGTAATAAAATGACTTTTATACCATTTCTCAAACAAATAAATAGAGGGTAATTTTAGTTTAAAAAAAGTTTCACATTGCATTCCCACTTTTATTTATAGTATAGATTTTTCTTATTTTTGTATTCTTCTTTCTTTGCATTTATATTGCCAATGTCAATTCTAAGATAGATCATTGTGGTGGAAGTTTCTTGTTGAAGAAGAAGAAAATACGGTTTTCCTCCTAAGTTTCTCCATAAATTTCTCTCCAACTAGAAAGTCAAACTACATACTTTTTCCTTTTCTTAGGTTTTAACTTTTAGGCTATGTTTGGTTTGACAGAAAAAGGTAGGGAAAGGAAGGGAAAGACAGGAAAACCAATACAAGGTTTCTAAAGATTTCCCTACCTTTCCCTTCCTTTCCCTACATTTTCCTTCAAACCAAACATAAGGTTAAGGTGATTTGAATTTCAAAATATGAAAAAACAATTAATGGAGGGTTTAAGATCTTTATTGTTATTTGCTTTCTATACATGGCCGATGTGTTATAAAATGCATGAGTGGAAATGCAATATGGGGTGCAGGAATGCAAGTGTAGGAGATCTAGACTCCTCTAAATTAAAGTGCCTCAAGTTGGAGGGCAGATTTGCAAAACCCTTTTTCACAGCACATATAATGAGACAACTATCAAGTTCACAACAATTGCAGTACAAAAAGGGCAACTTGGCATTTTTTTAAGGATGGGGAAGCTACAATACAAGTGGTGGGAGCCTGGGATCCTCAATTAAGGTGGTGGTCTCTGTTATTAATTGGTCCAACTAATTTGAAGGGTTGTCTTCGTAAGTGATTGGCTGGTGGTTTGATTGGGGATGGTTCTAAGCATGATGCCTTGGTTTCTTAGGTTGAGATGGGATGGCATGTAGAGAGAAACCATTGATTAGATCCCTTAAAGGGGACAAGTTCTTCTTCAGTTTTTCCTTGGAAATGGAACTAATGTGCATATTAAAGAATGGGAGGAAATGCTCTAATGGTCAATGTTTGTGGCCCCTGAGATTCTATGTTGTACAAGTTATTGCTAGAGTAGGGCTACTGAGACAATAATAGGTGCACATCTTTGGACTTCCTCTTACTTGGTCTCAATAGTCTTTGCACATGTTTTGGGTAGCTTACTGGACAAAATCCTGAAGTGGGTGGATGTGGTGTTAGAGTTGAGATTTATTAAGTCAAGGTGGCAACTGAGGGAGAGACACCATGGTTGAAGACCATAACTAAAGTTCTCCCTTCATACATTATTTTCTGTTGTCGGAGAAAAAGAAGTTGGTGTAGGGGTGGGGATGGGCGGGGGACCTATCTTGGCTGATGGTTTTAATTGTGGTGTCTAGATTGGGAGGCAGGATAGTGAAGGATTGTTGGGATTCCTCACACTACCATAAGCTAGACGAGTGTTTAGGAGGCAGAGTTGGATCATGGTATGTTTTTAATTTATGTTGGGAAGGAAGGAGGTTTCATTTCAAACTTAAATTCAAATTTTACTTTTCACCTAGTGGCTAATGGGGGGAGGACAGTGGTTGATTGATTGGTGGTACCCACAAACATGGATCCAGGTCCAAAGTTGTGTACAAGTACATCTTTGGCTGATATGTATGATCACCTATTCGAGTTAGAGTTAGGTCCACATTTCAGGCTAACACGTTTATCTCATTAATAACAAATATTTGGGAATGGTTAAAAGATGTTGCACCCAACATATATTGTTGAGTATAGTCAAAAAGGATATCCAAGCCTACAAGTTTATGAATAAGGTGTAGCAATAATCTGCTAATACCTAGGAAAGTGGTCGTTTCATTGGAGCAGATAAGAAAGATGGTGTCAAGGGATTATCCCAGAGGAGAGGTTAGTAGCAGCATTTTTGGACTAGCATTAATCCAAATGGTTGGACTGTTTGGCCGGGAACCATCCACGTATACAATCAGTTCCATTTCACCCTTAATCTGTTCCTTGGCTAAAGTTATTGATTTAAACACTTAGTCAATGACCTGCTGACTCAAGCAGTCTAACCCTCAACCAGTTCTATCCAGACAATGACTTTTGGCCATTTTTTATTTTAATTATTTTTTAATTTTTTAAATTGGAATGAATTATCTATTCGAACCAGATGGTTGAATCACTAATCTAGAAACTGGTGGCCAAAGTGGTTCTAGTTCTGGGTCAGTTTTTAAAACATTGGTTATTAGTTTAAGGAGGTTGTGAATTTTGAATCTAATGGAACTAAGAGAGAGATCTATATAGTGCAGAGGCAACTCTAAGATGGAAGAAGCAGGAGATCTAGGTTAGGAAAATTTGGACCCTTGTTGCTTGGTCAACTAGATGGAGCATGGGTAGAATCAACGTATAAGAAAAAGGCTATGAATTTGGATCTCCAAATGAGAAAAGAACTGTTCTTTTACGTGGTGAAGAGCATACAAGGGAGGCATTTTGGTCACTAGAAGCCGAGTCTTTCAAGCAAAGCAAGATAAGGATTTGTTGTATGGTCTGACCAAGGAGTAAAGTGAGGTTGAGCCCATAAAAGGAGATGAAGACTTCTACTACTATGATGGGTTGCCTAGGAGTTGGAAATTAAGTAAGTCGGTGAAATTTTAGGTGGATATTCAGAAAGATGAGAAAATCTAAAAACACAAGAGATAAAGGAAAAGAGGGTCAAAGGATGAACCCGATCTAAGAAGTCTATTTGGGATCAAGGATGGCAATTTTCCTCGTAAAATCGGGGTCCTGCCCCGCCCTGCCCCGAACGGGGTGGGTTTTCCCCGACCCTAAACAGGGACAGGGCGGGGATGGGGAAAATATTTTTTCCCTAAACTGGGGATGGGCTTTGTATATAATTCCCCGAACCCACCCTGAACCTGAAGGTAAATTAGTAAAATATCTCTAGTTTTAATATTGATATGTAAAATATCTCTAAGTTTTCCTAAATTCTTAAAATCTTAGGATCCCATAATTCTATTTCTGAATTACCCCTAAAGTATTATAATTTTATTCCTAAAATACCCCCAAATTCATATATCCTATGTGTAAATTATCCATAAAATAGATAATTTTTAAGTAATTGCCTTGGAGTAGGGAAAATTTAGGGATTCCCCGTCCCCGACAGGGAGTGGATGCCCCTCCCCAACCCCGCCGCGCCACCGGGGCCGGGGCGGGGACGGGGCAGAGTATCTTGACTACGAGGCGGGGATGTGGAGGGGGTGCCCCACCCCGTTGCCATTCCTATTTGGGATACTTAACTAAGAGAATAATGACCTTAGCTATATAAACCCATAGGTAGCATTAGCATCAATGCAACCGGACTAGGATTTTGGGAGTTGAGTCCTTTACCTTTCGATTTAGACTAGCAAATGATGGTGCCATACTAAAACTATGTTTTGAATGTCCTTCCCTTTGAATTAGTTGTGTCTCTGACATTTGATCCTAACTACAACTGGCTAGTGAATTCACCAAATCTAGCTAGTTGGCACCAAGGATTAAAGTGTTAGTATCGGGTATCGTATCAAACAATACGGATATGCTTAGGAAATGTATGAATACGGACGAAAAATATAAAAATTCGTGGGTACGCTAAGGAAATTCATATAAATTCAATAATTATATTAATAATTTCAAGTTTAATGTCAAAATAACATATAAATACATAGGAATTGTATATTTTAATAGTATGTCTAAAGAAATATATTATTATTGATATAACGAGATGTATAGATATTATACAATTTTATTGATAATGCATCAATTTTTATTTTTATTAAAATCCAAGGCACAAAAAATATGCAACCATTATATTCGAATTATTATATCAATTTTTTTTATTTTACTATTTCAATTTTTAACATCAACTAAAAATTAATTTGAAAATGTTCAGTAAATAATACTTTCACTTTTGTAAACAAAAAATACGTTTATATAAAATGTAAATGAAATTTTGAAGATGCATATCATATGAAAATTCATAAATTTTAATTACTAAAACAATTATTCATTATTAATATATTTTTTTATTTTTATGAATTTTTTAAAATAAAAATTTAATTTTTATTTAAATGTAGATTAGTGGATTTGATATATTCAATTTGTATTATATTCTCAAATATTTTGTAAACAATATTTTATCTTTGTAATAACAAATACATTGTTATTTAAAGCAAATTGAAATATTAATTAATAATTCTAAGTATTAAAATAATTATTCTATTAATAATATTTTTATTTGTATAAATATATTAAAATTAAAAATCATGTATATTTTTGTGGATTTGATAAATTATTTATTTTATTGATTTATAAAATAATAATTTTGAATATTATTCTTCTTAATTTGTACTTGGAGTTATTGAAAATACTATTTGTTTAGATTAAATGTAATAATTGATTTCAATAAAAGATAATATTTTCATTTATTATCACGAAATAGAAAGCAGTTTAGTGTTTAAGATCCTGGTGTTCTTGGACGTTGCACGACTCGGGTTTCAAGGATACAATGGTGCATCAGACCGATACACACAATTAACACGATAAAGTATTAGTCGTGGCGTATCCCGTATCTTCCCCTACCGATACCGATACGATACGTCTCATATCAGGCATCGTATCAATATTTTAATCCTTGGTTGGCACCTTCTTAACACACATACATACTGTACAAGTGCAATGGGTCATTTGCTATTTTAAATGAAGAGAAGTCCTTACCAAATCAATATGAAAACATCACTTAGACAAATTCTTCAAGATAGTGATCCATATTCTATGGATTATTTTTTCACTTCCTTGATTACTTGAATGGAGATAATTTCTTCGTGGATGTCACACTATTTCCTTCATTCTTGTATTATTTGCATATATAGTCAACACTGAAATTAAAGAGAAAACCTAAATGTTCTAAACACTGTTGATTTACTACATCCACAAACCAACCTAGAAATGGAAATACACTAAAATATGGCATAGATTATTACTCTTATATTTATGAGCAAGTAGAACAATGACACTTCAAGTTTGTCTGAGAAGAGAAACTATGATTTCCTCCAGCATCAATAGGTTCACTCCGATTTTTACGATTTTTTGAAAGTAATGTTGCAAACCTGAAAAAGTACATAAAATATTAGAGAGCAAAAATTTAACATATACAACTGTGGATGTCTGAAGGGATTTTAAGTCTTCATACCTCCCAAGTGCTTCTTCATTAGTTTCCTTACTTTTTGTGACCAATTCACCAGTTGCTACATCCACCACTGAAACTTTTTCTTTTAGTAGATCTTCACCAATACACGCAAGTCCCTTTAAGTTTTTATCAGTCGCAATGTCAATAGAAGATAAATCTCCTACTAACCTCTCACGTTTGGGCTGGTTTATTTTCATTCAGGAGCATTGTTCGTGGTTTATGATAAGAAAAACAAAAGCAAGTGAATTAACTAAAAGAACTAGAACTTAGCTAGAGGTAACACAATTTGGGCAAGTTAGGATAATTGTGCAAAGATGATTTACCTGGATTCTAAGATAGTTATATTCAATATCAAGGGCTTCGAGAATGGTAGAAAGTTGAAAATCAATCATGTCTGCACTGGCTTGGGTAAACACATCTATTAATGGGATTGATTTACTCCTGAATAGCCAACAAAAACCTCCCCATTCAAATGGATTGTTTGCACTATACCCTTCATTCTTTGCTGAGCCTGTCCCCAAAGAGATAATTAAGAGTCTACCATTGTGCCTAGGTTTCGTATCCTGACTTTCCAGATGAGAACTCGAATCTCCTGGTGTTTTCTCTGTAGAACCCGAGATTCTTGGATTTTTTTCATCAGTACCTGAAATTTCTTGTTTTGTCCCAACTTTAGGACATAGAACATGTGGATGTTTGCTAAAAACTTTACCCAAGGCAACCATAACCTGCAACAATTTTCAAACATTGTTAGCTATTAATTGTAGATACCTTAATTAGATACCAGTTGAAGATATCTGAAAAGTAGGGATTCATACAGGGTTATTAGCAGCTACTCCACCATCAACGAGGTGAAATTCAGTCTTCATTTTCTTTTACTCTTTGGAATCCTTAGAGTGAGAAGAAATGAGACAAACCCAAGAAAAGAATGAATCAATGAGCTTGAATATATTCCATTTCTTTTTGGGTGTGTTGGTTTCAGAACCATTGTGAATGAAATGATGGGGAGGCAAAAAAACTGGTGCAGCGGAGTTTGCAATGCAAATATCCTTGAGTTTAACATCCAAGTGTGGGTTTTCCACTGACTTCCCATCATTCTTGCACTGCATGAACAAAGAAGATATGAACTAGAACTTCCATAAATTATATAATAAAAAGAGATGAGCTACCCATTACTGCATCAAAAACAAGACGTGACTTAAAAGATCTCAAAGCATTTAATCCTCACTAGTGCTTATTAGTGCGTAATACCTTATAGTCGATATGGGTCATTTTGGCCCATCACACCCGCAAATTTTCTATTGCTCAACAACCCCCTCCAAAGTTCATATTTGTGAATGGAGGTGGATTGGAGCCGAGCCGAACCTTGAGCTCGGCTCAGCAAGGCAGTACGAGGTTCGAGATAGAATCTTGAGCTCGATCTTGCCTTAAGTCAAAAGTTCATAAGCTCGAGCTTAGCTCGGTTCGGCTCAAGTTCAACTTGAGAAAAATGTTTTATAAAAATAAATAAATAATATATATATATTTTATTTAATATTTAAAAATTAAAAATTATAATAATGAGTTATTATATAAAAATAAAAATATTATATATAATATATTTATTATATATATTATTTTCTATAATTTTATTATTATTATTATTATTATTATATGTATGTAATTATTCGAGCTCAGCTCGAAGCTTGGTTGAAACCGAGCCGAGTTTTTCATGAGCCAAGCTCGAATAGCTCATAAAGATATCGGCTCGTGATCACCCCTATTTGTGAATATGAATTTCCTGAATGCAAAAAGCATGTGTAAATGTAAATTGGGCTCGAGCTTAGCTCGAAGCTTGGTTGAAACCGAGCCGAGCTTTTCATGAGCCAAGCTCGAATAGCTCATAAAGAGCTCGGCTCGTGACCACTCCCTATTTGTGAATATGAATTTCCTAAATGCAAAAAGTGTGTATGAAAATGTTGAGAGCATGGCATACACTCTTTTTACGGATTAAGTCTTTACACAAGTTTCTTATATAAAATATTGCCCTCAACATAAATATCTGATGAGATTCTGCCATACAGTATTTCTCATCATTCTTTTCTTTAAATTGTCACTATAACCTTTTGCTACACTCTTTTTACTGAATATATTTTTGTATTTATATGCACATTTTCAAGAAAAAAAAAATCTTTTATAAATAAACGATAAAAATTTTTATTAAAACTAAAAAAAGGAAAGGATAGGATACAAGAAAAAGAACAGGCCAAAAACATCAGGGCGGGAATGAGAAATTCCCACTCGAAGCCTCTCTTAAGAACCAACCTCAAGACACTATACTTCTTCCAAGCCAAAACAAGAAAACACAAAACCCAACAAAGACCTTAAACTCTCATCAACCAACTAACCTAGGAAAAGAAACAAATAAACTGAAGCTAAACCGACCTCCCCTCTTCCACCCCTACTTCTTCCATAGATTGACTTTGCTCTTCTCATTGTTAGAGAATAAAACCTATTCAAGGTTCTCACTTAAGAGCTTAAGCTTTTAGGTCAAATGGTTCTTTGAGATGGTATCAGAGTAATTTTGACTCAAATGGTCTGGTGTTCGATTCTCATCACCCTCATTATAATTAATTAAGTTTCAGCACAAGGTATGGGTAGGCCTGTGCTGTCCACACTTCAAGCCCAATGGACCCTCGTGTGAGGGGGCGTGTTAGAGAATAAAACCTCTTCCTTACTACAAATCTTCTCTCTCTTTCTCTTCATCTCTTCCTGTGCCTCTCTTTTGAAGCTTCTCTGACCCGACTCTCCTCCCCCAGAAAAACAACTTAGCCATCTGGACATCTCATTCTATGAGCTCCTCCACTGGACTTGAACTCATCAATCCTCCTAAACACTTTGTGAAACCAACAGAAATTGCAGCTCCGCCCTCACCTATGTATCAGACTGAGCTCCACTTGAAACTGACCTCGCCACAACTCTCACCTGCCGCAACCTAGCCAACCTCCTCCATTCCTTCCTTTTCTCTAGGCAGTTTGACGATGAAATCACTAGAAGAGGTGTTTCCTGACTTGAAAAATCCCCACCCGAGCCCAAGATTGCATTCATTGGAGAAACCTCACCACCACACTCCGGCTCCACTGTCGGTAATTTGAATCTTCTTCGAGAGAGGTGGATCCCTCGACTGCCACCCTCACCGACCGACTTAGAAAACTCTCCGGCAGCATGCACCCAGACCACCAAGCTAAGGAATTGGTCCTTGACCAGATTAAATTATCTGATGAGTTGACCTTGATGAAACCTCCGAGCACATCCCCAATCTCATGAAATGTCTCTCAACACCACGCGTGAAAGGGGACCCCCAAGCACCTTATTATTAATCAAGAAAAACCAATCAGCACTGTTTACTTTAATTTCATGTTTTAATTATGTGATTGTTTGTAGATCAATACTAGAGCCATATACGAGATAGTCTAACCCTACATACATCCAAATACACTTTGGTGATCAGCATTTGTGTCAAACAAAGTAACTCCAAAATGAAGCAATAGCTTAATTATTTTAACTTAAGCACAAATTTCATAGATGTCTTAAAGTTTCAATAAACATGGGAAAAAGAGAGAACCTGACGATCAAAGCTAGTGAAGATTATTGGTTGGAGGATTTTCATATCAAAAGTTGGAATAACCACATTTGTGCATGTCTGCCTCAATTTAATATCACCAAGGTTCTTGTCAACAATTTGACGGAGGTATTTGCCATTATACATAGGGCCAAATATTGCTTTGATATACTTTCCCAAGGGAAAAAGCCTGTATGTTGCATAAAATGATAGAAAAAGAAATTAATAAATAATAGCATTAACAATCAACAGAGAAAGCAATTAATGATAATAAGAAGAATGATAGTGAGGATCAAAAGTCTCCTGAATAGGTCAAGGGGGAATGTTTCCCTACATAATGACGAGTCCGGCTTTGATCAGGGCAAAACCCGTTCCAACAGTTTTTGTAGTCTTACATTGAGAATATATCTTGGCACTTATGTGATTTATTTCATAGAAGATATTTTTAATACAAAATTGCAAGGGGCTGTTGGAACGCGAACACCATTTGCCCTGACAGAGGTGGAACTCCTACATGACATGCTTCACTTTGGATTGAAGACCATGCATGTAATGGAATATTTGGTAGACACTGAATGGAAGATCACGACAAGGGCAGTATAATTGATGGGATGTACAAATCCATGAAAATTGTTAAAGGTAGAAATAGAGGGAAAAACAAATATATTTAATTATTGGACGCTTGTTGCAGATAAAAAAAAAAAAAGAAAAACATGTTTTGGGATTTGTCTAGAGATCACATCAGCACCCCGCAGGTGCCTCACATGCACGTGTCAGCGTGCATTGCAGCATTGGGAATATTTCCCGTGCTTGTCAGTGGGAGATGTTCCCAATACATAATTGAGATGTGCTATGGAGCATCAATGTGAACTCACTTGGAGATTACATCAGCACCCAACAAGTGTTTTACATGCACAACAAAAAGAATGCAAGATTTAATGCAAGATTTAAAGAAAATAATAGATTGTGGAACGATGGGAAAACATAGATAGGTTGAGTTCAATATCATTTAGGGATAAAGAGAAAAAGCAAAACAGTAACAATGGTAGCTTTAAGGAGTTCACATCTACGCTCCACAAGGGGGCGCCCATTAGCACATCCCCACCATGTATTGGGAACTGATCGGGAGATGTTCCCAATACACGGTGGAGATGTGCCGTGGGACGCCCCCTTGTGGGGTGCGAACTCAGCTTCAAGTTCAATGGCTTGTAGGGGTGTAAATGGTATTCGAAAATCTGATTTTGAATTCAATATTCGATATAATCGAATCGAATTCGGATAATTCAAATATCTAATTGGTTGAATTCAGATATCTTATTCATACTGAATAGTTAATCGGATTCGAATCCGAATATGACCTGATTCGATTCAACAAATATCTGAATTTAACTAATTATTTAATTTTATATATAATATATAAAATCTTTTATATAATTTATATATATAACAATTAAGTTATATAAGTAATTTATATATTTATATATTTTATATCAATAAAATATTTATTTTATATATTTATTAATTATCTAAAATAATTAACTAATTGAATTCAAATCAAATTGAATATTCGAATATTTAATCAAATTCGAATTTGGATATTAATTTCAATATCCATTGGATATTGAATCAAATTTGGGTATTAGATTTTCTAATCGGATTCGAATTCAGATATTGCCTGATCTGATTCAAATTCGATCCGTTTACACCCCTAGTGGCTTGATCTTTAATTTTTTTATTAACTTCTTTTCTCTATCAAAATATATACTCTTTTTGGTTTTCTAGTCATTGCATCTTGCACCAACAAATTTTTGGTATCAAGGCTAAATCCAACCATCCATGTTGATCAAAAACCAATTATGGAAACACATTCCAATAGCTCCTCTTTTGATATTTTTCAAAAGCTCCCAATCCTTATTCTTGAGAGAACAATGATTCTTGGAGTATGCAACCAAGGTTTTTAAAACTGACTCGGACAATGAACCGGCCAGGGGTCTAGTTCTCGAGTTGAATGGTTCGACTGTTTTGTCCGTTCTAATAAAAAAATTAAAAAATTAAAAACAATAAAAAATGGTCAAAACCGTTGAATGGTTCAAACGGTTCAACTGCCCAGGTCAGCGGTTTGTTGACCAAATCAATGTTTTTTGGCAAAATATTCAGTTTTGAGGAAAAACAGAACTAATCACTTGACTGGATCCCAGTTTTCCGGTCCGACCGTCTAGTCCAATCTGATTTTAAAAACCATATATACAACTAAAATCTTTTTACATCTCTAAATTTGTCAATAGGGATGGATATGAACTAAGCTTTTTACAAGCTATTTGAGCTCAAATTGTGGAAAGCTCAATTTTACTTTTCCTAAATTGAGCTTGAATGATTGGACTAGTCTTTTATATGATCTAAAAAGTACATGCAACCTCAGTTGAGCAAGAATACATTTCAACCACTGATGGAGCATGTGAAGTGATTTGTCTTAAAAAAAAAAAACATATATATTAAAGATCTTCAAAAAAAAACATATTAAAAAAAAGCATAAGAGGGAAGACCAACTAATCTTCACAAGGCGTCTTGTCATTTTAGAGTATGAAAATTACGAATTAAGAGAGGATGTTGAAGAATTAAATGTTAGATAAGTTGTAATTTTGTTGGACCTCAATCTATGGATTATATTTTTTTTATTTTTTAGGGGCTTCTCAGAGGAAAGTTCTAAATTTGTAAAAGGGAGAGATCTCTTACCTCTATTGTTGATTCGGACGGTCGAATGAATTATCCAAACCATCACCCAACCGCGATTCCATGTCAGGTTTGATTAAAACCCGTGGTTCGCTCAAAACCTATTGACTGGTCAAAAACCATCCAAACTGGGTGGCTGAACTATATTGACCCATTTGACCTAGTCACTAGGTCATGAATTGCACACTCAATGCATATACAAATTTTGTGAGGTCATAACTTTATGCTCAGATATCTGATTGGGCTGATTATTTTATTTTGGGTAATTTTTCGAGATCTATGCATTCCAATGCATCCAATGCGACTTGCCTCTTTTTTTCCCAAAAAACCTTTCTTGCCTCAAATTATAATTCTTAGTGATTTTTACAAATAAAGAATTAAAAAATATAAAATAATGCATATATTACATGTAGATATAATTATACAATAATTATAGATAAAATATGTGTTTATAGCTATTGAACCAGCTGTGACCCACGACCTGGAGGCAAAAACGGTTCAGCCTCCAAATTAGTTTTTAAAACATTATTTTGAATGCTGAAAAAAATGTTACAAAAAAAATAAAAGGAAAAAAAAAAAAACTGATCTTCTGCCTTTTACTTGTGCTTTTCCAATTTTACTTAAGTTTTGTCTCTAAAAAGATATTATTTCCTGGTTTCCTAGCCCATTGCATTTCCGTTGCACTAGCAAATAATAATAACAATACAACAATAATAATACCTGAATTGTGGGAAGATTTTAGGGCAATGGTTTAGGTAAAAGTCTTTTATTTCCTTGGCAGCAAATTTAGGGCAATCGAGTTGATCTTCCCGTACGGTTAACATTGCAGTAATCAGACCACCTGTGCTTGTTCCAGCAACCACGTCAAAATAGTCTGCTATTCTTGCCTCCTTTCCATCCATTTCCTATATCAAGTTTGGTTTTCAATATTAAAATTGAAAAAAAAAGAAGATTAAAGAAAAAATATATATAAGGTCAAGTCACGAAACTACAAAAAGACCAACACAAGGTCTCTCATAATCTCATGTATACCTGTAGTTTCTCTTCCAGGAACTGGAGAATAACAGCAGGGATGATTCCTCTTACACCACCTCCATCTATGCTAAGAACTGTGATTAGATCTCCAGCTTTTGGAGGCTGTAGAGGCGCACCAGGCTTTGCAGCCATGACAAACTTAGTAGTTCTAATAAGAGTTAGGATGCTGTAAGAGACTGAGAAGAGGACTTTAGTAAAAGTACGTGGAAGCTTATGCTGAAGGTTAAACGACAAAAAGAGCCAAAACTTCTAATGGGATTTCCTCTTTGAGAAATCTGCCAGTAGGTCTTGTCTTAAATCCCTGAAATTGGGCATTGATTAGTAGTTTTTTCCACGTGGCAAGAATTCATTTTCCAGCTTTCCCTCCATGTGTCACACAAAAATGGTATAATAGGTGAGGCTCACGTTACCCAAATGACGAATGAAAGATGATTAATTGGAATTAAATGGTGATGAAAGAATTCGTAGTTGAAGTGGCGCTCTCCAACTTTATTGATATAATTTGCTGGTGATTCGATTTTTCTTTCCTAAAGTCTTGACTCTTGAGAGAACTGAGGTGCAATAATTCAGGAGTGATAATTCAATCAGTGAGTGTTCTTTTTCACTGATGCACCCTATGTGGTAAACACGGATTGGCTCTAAATTTCAAACCAATCGATAAAAGAATTTATAAACCTTCTTCCTTTATTTCAGACAACGAGTGGTAAACACGTAGGATTTCCACAGAAGTGAGAATGCATTCATTGGAGTTTATATGATGCACATGAAACGCTGGAGATAATAAAAGAGATCAGTATGTTCCGCACTAACATTAAGCCAGTAAATCATTTTTGGCACTTTAGCTCTTTTTATAAAGTGAGTACAATGACACAACAGATCACAGTTCCAATCATTGACATTAGTTAATTATTTATTTCCTTGTAATTCTTCAATACTAGCTAGGGCTGCAACCAGCTATTTTCTTTCCCATTCTGCTCTAATATTACTAGGGCTGCAACTTGGGTTAGATGTGGTGGACTTATAAGCTTGGATTTAGATTGAAAATTTTGAATCTAATCTAATTCTGATTTAGATTAGAGTTGAAGCCTTTATTAACCTGATCCAACCTGAATCAAATATGTTTTTATTAAGGCCTCGTTCGTTTTTCGATAAGTTATTTATTTGAGTAAATGCACTTACCCAGGTAAGTGTTTCTCAGTAAAGACTTACTCAAGTAAGGCATTTATCCATGTTCTTTTATTTCTCATGTAAATAAGGCAAAACCTATTTTAGTCATAAAAATCCTTTATTACAATGGGCATTTTTATTCCATTCAAGTATTGGCAACTTTCCCCCAAGGTAGAAAAGTTATTTACCCACCTAGGAGATTGGTACCACTTACCCGGGTAAGTGATACCCATGAAAATAAACTTTCCCTAATCCCCACATAAATCTGAAAAAAGAACATAGGATTCTTGGTCAATGGGAATCAAAATCTCATTGACCAACTTTCCCCCCTCTCCAAATCCAAAAAAGAATGCCCCTAAATGTATGTATATGTGAATCCGGATTCAGTTCTCACATCATCCTCACAACATTTACTGTTGTGCACAATGTTTTTGAACTGTCGTTGACCCGGACAGTCGGACCATTCGGCCCAGAAACTGTTTGGACAACCGGTTCCGTTTCACCCCTAACCCGTTATTGGATCAAAACCCGTTGACTTCGTTAGAAAACCGCTGACCCAGGCGGTCGAACCGTCGACTCGTTGGACCCGGTCAACGGTTCGCAATATAAAGTTATAGAGAGAACTCGATGATTCCAAACTTAGATCTAAGATCTAGCACGACGACGACGACGAAGAAGAAGACACGAACTCAGATCTTCCCAGATCTCAGATCTAAGATCCAAGAAGAAGAAGAAGACACACGAACTCAGATCTCAGATCTCAGATTTGTATTTGTTGTCGCCGCCTCACCATCGCTAGTGAGCATCCAATCATCCTCATCCTCTTCCTTCTTCTTTCCTCCTTCTCTCCTTCCTTCTTCTTCTTTCTTTTTTTTCTATCTCAAACAACAGTTCTCTTTCTACTCTCAGCTGACATCTCTTATGAGGTTTGCATATTACGGCAAATCTCAAATAAACATTTGCCCTAATATGCAAACCGTCCGAACCATTCGACCCGGACGGTTGAACCGTTGACTCGAAAATCGGTAGCTAGAATGGTTCTGTTTTCGGGTCGGTTTTTAAAACATTGGTTGTGCATTTGAAACATCTTTGATATGTATTGAATTTGGTCTTTGCGTATATTCATGCATATGCCAATATACGCACTATGTATCTATATATGTATCAACAAATTTAAGTACAAAGGATTGATGTTGCCAAATCTGGAGTCGAAGGCAGTGGAGAGATTTTCGAGGTCCAAGGGCTATGGGTCCCACCTGCTAAGAATGAAAAGACGTTAAAGGCCCTAGGAGTGTTCCCAGGGGCGAGGACTCCGACGATCAAATTAGCCGAGGGCTCAAAGAAAGCTAAGGTCACTACAAGTGTAAATGATAGCTAAGTATGCATGCATACCTTTAAATGTAGTATCCCTTTTATAGTAGGAATCACTTAGGTGGGAGTAATGCACGATGTCTAACCATCCCATATATTACAGTCATGTAGGGGGACTCAAAGAGGTGTCGTCTAACCACAACCCCTATTACTAACTCAGGAGTAAATGCGCCCAAGACGTGCACCCACATCAAGTGCTCCATAATTGCTAAGGGTGAGAATTACCTAATTGCCCTTAGGAGATTGTCCTCTATCAAAAATATCCCTAGACGATGCCATGTGTCAGGGTCCAGTGGGCTAAACAAATATACCCACATCAGAGATAATTTTTATAACTCCTAAATCACCAACCCAACCCAAATTCCTCGAGTTGGCTTTAAGGGTTCTCCAAGTTTTGGCTCTCCTTATTGGGATGGTTGAGGTGCCTTGACTAGACATGTTTCCTATACTCTTTCTCTCTCTCTCTATCCTATACTTCTCATTTTATTTTTAATAAATATTTTTATTTTACTATATAAAAAAGAAAAAATTCTTTAGGATGGATTAGGGTTATGACTGGGAGTTGATGTAGGCACACATGGCCCGACCAATAGCACGCATGCGCATGGAAGGTGGCGGCGCTCAAGGCAGACCCAATGAGGGCACGCGCATAACAGAGGTTGGTGCACGACACGGGGCCAATAACGCGACGGCCTCGGATGGTCGTGCTCCTCAGGGCCTGATCGCATCCTAACCGTCCAAGCCCCCCTACCTCCAAGTGGCTTCAAGTATAAATAGGGGGCAACCCTCTCAAGGTAAAGATTTAGACTCTGGATTATTAAGAACTCTCCAGTTTCTCGTGTGACCTCGTTTGAGCACTCCACACTCGGGCCTCATCCACTACATACTACCCCCGTACTAACTTGACTGCCGAAGTCTTCACCTCGAGTTAGCACCTGGGGCCTCTGACGTTCTCTCTCTTTGCAGGTTTGACTTACCAGCCCTCAGCCACAACAAACCTCAGACTCTTCGGTCTGCCCTCGGCTTGGAAGTGAAATTACGTTGTTGCCCTTGGTCCATCCTAGGAAGCAACAATTGGTGCCATTTGTGGGAACGTCACTAAGACTTCCTTCAATTAAATTCACACTTCAAAAAACTTAAGAATTAACTCCTAAGCTTCAGCCAACATGGCAATAAACACCAGAAACGCTCAAAACTTGGTTACGATGGACCAATTCCAAGCAGTCCTCGACCGGCTCGACAACCTCGCACAGAGGCTGGATGAGGTGGGGTGCTCAAAAAGAGGCTGCCTTTAGGACAGCCACCCCGTTGGAAGCCTGGGCCACCATGGAGAAGGTGTGTCTTCGGACCTGTTAGCCATCGGCCTAGTCAGATCCAATAGGGCCAACCCCTCAAAGTCCAACAACAGCCGATGTGCCAGCCAGCCACCGAGGCCCTCCCGACCCCCTAGCTAAAGAGGGGATGAATCAGCACAGTTTCGCAATCATCATCGAGACCAAGGACATCACCGCCGCCGCCGACGAGAAAGGTCTTGGGACGAAGGCAAGCGATCGGGCCACCACAACCTTTTCTCGAGGGAAGAGGGCCGATGTCGCGCCTCTCCCCCTTGTGTCTCAAATCTTCGAGACCTCCTAAACAACAAGCGGGACAGAAGAAACGGACACATGCCTGCATTGGAGTATTTAGGGAACCGGGCCAACCCATTCCGCGTCTAGGAGAACCAGGACAAGGCCCAGGCCCCCATTGACTAGAAGATTATTGACCTGCAGGTGCAGCTCGTCGCCATCAAAGACAAGCTCTGCCAAGTTAAACATAGTCGAGTCGACACCTCGGCAAGCCAGAACCCCTCATCCGGGAAGATGGATGCTTTCACCCCAGACATCACCTCCGAGACCCTCCCATCACACTTCAAAGCACCGACTCTCAAGATGTACGATGTAATGTCCGACCCAGACAACCACCTAGAAAGTTTCAAGGCACTCATGCCCCTTTACAGATACTCTGACGCCTTGACGTGCCGGACTTTCCAAGCGACCTTCAAGGGGGCATCCCGTCGATGGTTTTCTAGGCTCCCCCCTCGGTCCATCAGCTCATGGGAACAATTCAATAGCCTCTTCTCGCCCACTTCATCAGCAGCCGACGCCAACAGAAGGGCGTTGTCTCACTCATGATTGTCTGAGAGAAGCGCGGCGAGAGTCTGCGATCCTACATTGACTACTTCAAGGAGGAACTCGATGGTTTTCTGGGCTCCCCCCTCGGTCCATCAGCTCATGGGAACAATTCGACAGCCTCTTCCTCGCCCACTTCACCAGTAGCCGGCGCACACTGAAGAGCGTTGTCTCACTCATGATTGTCTGAGAGAAGTGCGGTGAGAGTCTATGATCCTACATTGACTGCTTCAAGGAGGAACTCAAGGTTTGAGACCTCGACCCCATGGTCTCCATGCATGCAACCATCAACGGCCTCCTACCAGGCTCAGCCCTCAAGTGCTCGGTAGCCGAGACACCACCGAGGTCCAAGGCGGAATTTTTGAAGAAGGCCTAGAAATATATTGTCGTTGAGGAGACCTCGGCCAGCGACTACCAGGAGGGAGAGGTCGACCACCACCGCATAGGCCCATAAAAGAAGAGAATGAATGAAGATAGCCACAATAGCAACAACAACAACAACAACAAGGACAACAAGAAGCCACCGGCCTCGGCCCTAGCTTACACCAAGTACATGTAACTCAACTCCACCCGAGCACAAATTCTCATGCAAGCAGGGAAGGAGGAGTACGTGAAGTGGCCGGAGAAGATGAAGAGAAACCCCAAGAGGGGAAATCCGAAGAAGTATTGCAAGTACCACTGCGTTATCGGATACAATACTGAGGACTACTATGAACTAAAGAATGAGATCGAGTCCCTCATCCGTTGTGGCCATCTAAACATGGGGGGCGAGGCCGACGCCTTGTCCTCGCAACAAGTAGTTGAACATCCAGGGGCCGACTTCCAAGAAGCTGAAGCAGAATGAAGCCCTCACGTTCATAGACAAGAACTTGAAGGGGATCTCAGTCCCCCATGATGACATGTTAGCAATGTTCGCCGTCGTCGCAAATTTTATGGTGAAGAGGATATTAGTAGACAACGGATCCTTAGCCAACATCCTCTTCTACAATGCCTTTGAAAGAATGAAGTTGGCGCCCGAGCTCCTCCAACCCACCGACATGCCACTCGCCGACTTCTCTAGGAACGTGGTTAGACCGAAGGGAAGAGTCACCCTACCAGTCATAATAGGGACAGAACCTTGGCAGGTGATGAGGACAAATGAGTTCCTAGTCGTGAAGATCGGCTCCCCCTACAACGCCATCATCGGGCGTTCGACCCTCCACGCACTCAAGGCATCCATCTCCTCTTACCACCTCGCCCTCAATTTCCCCACCAAACACAACATCGAAGTCATCAAAGGGGACCAACAAACCACCCGCCAGTGCTATGTGGTGGCACTAAAGGGCAAGAACAAGGAAGCTCTACCGTTAGAGGGCCTCGACCTCAGGGAGGAAACAGCGAGCGGAGGCCAATCGGTCGAGGACCTCATCTCAGTTCCCCTAGACGAGGCTGAGCCTGAGAGAACAGTCTGCATCGGGTCCAACCTTCCCCCAAAAAGCCTATCCAAATTGGTAAGTTTCCTCAAAACTAATGCCAACGTCTTTGCTTGGTTTACCGCTGACATGCCTGGAATTAACCCTTCGGTCATTACTCATAGGCTGAGTGTGGACCTGAGTTCTAGGCTAGTTTGATAGAAAAAGATGAACTTTGCACCGAAGTAATGGAAGGCCATAGGAGAGGAAGCTGGCAAGCTACTCGACGCTAACTTCATCCGAGAAGTACATTACCCTAACTGGTTACCCAATGTAGTTATGGTGAAGAAAGCTAACAGGAAGTGGCGGATCTGTATTGACTTCACATACCTCAAACGAGCCTACCCCAAAGATAATTTTCCTTTGTTGATGATAGATCACCTCATCGATGCCACCACAGGGTATGAGCTACTCAGCTTCATGGATGCCTTTTTCGGATACAACCAAAGTAAGATGCATCCCGAGGACGAGGAGAAGACCTCGTTCATCACCGAGCACGACACATACTATTACAAGGTCATGCCCTTCGGCCTCAAGAATGCTTGAGCCACCTACCAACGCCTTATGAACAAGGTCTTCAAGCACCAAACAGGAAGAAACATCGAGCCTATGTAGACAACATGGTCGTAAAGAGCCTGAAAGCCAACCAACAAACCTTGGACCTATCCAAGACCTTCGACACCTTGCGAAAGTACATTATGAAGCTTAACCCCAACAAGTGTTCCTTCCATGGTTTTCAAAACCGGACCGGACTGGATGGTCGGACCAAAAAAACCAATAACCGGTCAGGCCCCGGGTCTGGTTACACTAAAAACCGGAAATCTTTAAAAATGTTAAAAAAGTCAAAAAACCGCTAACCTAGGTGGTCGGACCATTAAACCATTCGACCTAGGTGGCGGTTCACGGGTTCTCTTTTTTATTTTCAATGTTTTAAATAAAATAAAAAACAAAAAATAAAATTCCTTTAATATCCCCATCCCAAATCATTTAATCGAATGTAGGGTTAGAACCCCATTTTCGTTCTTCCCTCCTCTTAGCCCTCACACCCAACCATCCACCTACGGTGGCCAGCATCTCTGGCATTCAATGGCGATACACACCGACCAACGATGATTAACAACGACCAACGACAGCGAATTTGCAGCGGCGACCATCCCTCACACCCAACCGACCACCTGCGGCGGTCAGCACCTCCAGCATTCGTCGACGACACACACCGACTAACTGCGACTAACGGCGAGTTTGCAGCGGCGGCCAGCATTTTTTGCGGTTTACCTCACTTCCAGGCTTTGCGGCAAGCAAGTTTGCAATGGCGGCCAGCACCTTCGGCAACGACTAGCGTTTTTTGCAATTTGCATTTTGCAACACTTCCAAGCTTTACGATAGGTGAGTTTGTAGCACTTCTTGGTAAAAATTAGAGTAATTTTTTTGATCAATTAGGTAAAATTAATGTCTATTGAAGTTTTTTATAGATCAATCTTGGTTGCATAGCAATTTAACATTCTAGAGTGAATGCTCATATTTCTCCCCTTTTATTTTGGTGCGAGGGGAATCTATCTCTATGAATCTTGATTTTAGGTCAAGGATTTTTGCATTTTAGGACTTAACATTCTAGAGTATTTTTCTGTATTTTTTGCAATTTTTTGTTTTATTTCTTTGTTTTTTTATTTTTATTTTTATTTTTTTTTGTGTTTTTTCTGTATTTATTAGAATTTTTTGTATTTTATTTTTATATTTTTTATGTATTTTGTAATGTATTATTTTTATTTATACGGTTCTATTTTTTGTATTTTTATTTAATTTTATACTATTTTTTATTATTTATAAAATATTTTTTATTTTTAATTTATTTATGACATCATGGGTCGAACCGTTTGACCTCGATGGTTAAACCGTTTAACCGGAAACCGGTCCCCTAACCGGTTTTGTTTCCGATTCGTTTTTAAAAACCATGGTTCCTTCGGCGTGACATCAGGCAAGTTCCTAGGCTTCGTCATTACATAGCGAGGTATAGAGGCCAACCTAGAAAAGATCTGAGCTATGCTCAACATGGAACCACCTCGGACGATCAAGGAGACCCAAAGGCTTACTAGTCGAGTGGCTGCACTCAACCACTTCATGTCGAAGTCAGCTAACTACTGTTTATCCTTCTTCCGGGCCATCAAGAAATTGAAGGACTTACAGTGGACGGAAGAGTGCCAGCGCGCCTTTGAAAAACCAAAGTCATACCTCGCCTCGCCTCCCCTCCTCACTTGGCCACTTCCAAGAGATGTGTTGTACTTGAATCTCTCGGCCGGGGGACGAGGCCATCAGTTCAATGTTGATAAGGGAAGATGGAGTGCATAGACTGATCTACTACATCAGCAAGGTCCTCTACGATGCTGAGACCTAGTACCCCGAAGTGGAGAAACTAGCCTTTGCCCTAGTGGTCTCGACTAGAAAGCTCAAGCTGTACTTTCAAGCCCACACCATCACGGTCCTGACTAACCAACCCCTTAAAGTCGTCCTCACCAAGACAGAGGCCTCAGGACGATTGATCAAGTGGGCCATCGAACTGTCAAAATTTGACTTGTAGTACCAACCGAGGCCTAGAAGAGGAGGAAAGGCCTCGGCCAGCTGATGAACCTCAACCTACCTGGAAGTTGTTCGTTGACGGATCATCCAACTCTAAGGGAAGTGAAGCCGGCCTCATACTCCTCACTCCAAACAACGCCGAAGTGGAATACGCGTTGAGGTTCGATTTCTAGACCTCCAACAATGAAGCCGAGTACGAATCCCTCCTCACCAACCTATAGTTCGTGAAGGACCTGCAGCCCTCGACCGCACAATCCGTGTGGAAAAGCTAGCTCATCCTAGCATCGAAGAAGTCCAAATGCTCCCAATACAGGCCAGGCTTTGTTGTATGGACCCCATCATCGCCTTCCTCTTGATCGAGCGGCTGCTTGCTGACAGAAACCAAACCAGATGAGTTTGACGGTAAGCCGCCTACTACACCTTGCTTGAAGGAAAGTTGTATAGAATATCTTTTACCTTGCCCTACCTCTGATGCCTCCGCCAAGAGGAGGACAAGTACGTGCTCCGAGAGATTTTTCCATCAAATTAATATTATGTTGTGTTTGGTTTGATAGAGAATAAGAGAAGAGTAAAAAGTTGTAAGATTTTTCCATTAACTTTCTATGTTCCTCACTTATTTCTCTATCAAACCAAACATAACTTTGGTTACCACAATATAGTAGAAATGATCCATGTAACTAACACCCTTGATTTATTCTTCTCTTCTATTTCAATTCTCATTTCACAACCTACCAGCTATTTAATTCATCCACCAACATATTTTTCACTAACCGTTTAATATGAGTTGATTAACTAATAAGTTTACTTTTGAAATTTTAATTGATGAAATTAACAAATGATAAATTCAAAATTAGGTTTATGAATAACTATATCAAAAACAATAAATTTTAAAATAATATGACAATAAGTATGACTAAAACAAAATGTAATAATGAGTAAAAAAAGAATGTAATAATAATAATAATAATAAAAATAATAAAAATAATAATGATAATAATAATAATTATTATCATTATTATTTTTATTATTATTATTATTATTATTATTATTATTATTATTATTATTATTATTATAATTCCATTACCTTGGTTGAATAGTTTATAACAAAGGAGAAATTAAGAAAAATGTCATCTAGATGGGAAAAATGGAGGACTATACCCGAAGTCTTATTTGATAGGTGAATACCATTTTAACTAAAAGGAAAATTCTATGAAACACTTATTGTGCTAATTATGTTGTATGAAGCATAAAGTGTTCGCCTAAATCAAAAAGCAATACATCCAATAAATGATTGTAGCAAAAATGCAAATACTTAGATAAGTGAGATAAAACCACAATGGAGAAAATGAAATAAAGTAAAAACATTAATTCCTTTCTTATCTACAAATATAAGAAGGGGGGTTGTTTTATAGATGATGGAAAAGTCAGGATAAGACATAAGAGAGAGAAGTAAATGGAAGTTTTATAAACACTTTTTTTAAGTCATCTGTTCTATCAAACCCGACCAACTCAAGCTCGACTAAGCCTGGCCCAACCAATCCAAGCCGAGCTTTGGTTCTTGTTGTGTTGGGTGAGGTGAGGTTCGGGTTGGACCTGGGTATAAATTTGAAATTGGCCTTAAGTTGGCTCAAGTTTAAACCGGAGATTTGCATGGCCCGGGTTCACACTCAAATCGACCCAACCTGCCCGCTTTTCACGGTTGCACTCCTACCACCGGGGCAGTATAGATGTATCGAAAGTTTTACTTGAAAGATTAGAGAAAGATGGTCGAGGTTACTGCTGCTACTGCTTCCTTCACCTCCACTCCTTCAGTTTCTCTGCCATGGAGAACTCTGAGGAGAACAACATCACTACCAAGAACAATAATACCATGGAAAGCCACCGCTGCTTCTTCTTCTTCTTCTTCTTCCCAGAAACAAACTGGTAGTGGGTTTTTATTGCCCCAAGGCTTCAATAAGAACACCAACTGCTGTGGCAACAACGACGACATGAGAAAGAGCAAGAGCAAACGACGGATATTCTTTTTGGACGTGAATCCTCTCTGCTATACAGGAAGTAAGCCCAGCTTACGCTCTTTCGCTCATTGGATCTCTCTCCTCTTCTCCGAAGTCAGCCACCGAGACCCAGTTATAGCTGTAAGATCTTGTTCCGTCTTTCTTTTTTTTCCTGAATTTGGATTGTTAATCATTTATTCCCAGACATCAATGTAATTGCTTGTTTATAGAAGAAATTATATTGAGCTGTTTTGCCCCTAATTGGACTTGAGCTTGTACTTGAATTGATTGATGGACTGCCCTATGAATGAGAATGAAGGATATCTGATTAGTTCAGGACCTTAGGAGCAATCACAATAATTGTTGACGGAATCTTAGAAGACCTATTTTGGTGCATTTGGCCTTTTTTGCTTCTGACTTGTCTAGAATGCGATCAGAGAATAAAGCCCTTTTTTGAGAGGTGAAAATGAAAATTTTATTAATCTGGAAAGAAAAAGCTAAGGAAGAGATTCCCTTAAAACAGCAGCATCGAGATTACCCAGCACAAACATCACAAGAGAACACCAGAGAACGGTCAAAAGACAACATTTTCATCCCAAATGATTATATCCCAATGGCTTCAAAATTGACTAAAGTTAAAACCTTTGAACAGAACAGGCTGTGGATTGGAAGCCCATTTCACCAAAACCCTCTTTACTTTGCCACAAATCCTCTCAACTGGCAGTGATTGATTACGGAAAGTCCTGCCATTTCTTTCTTTCCAAACTGACCACCAGATTGCTCCAAAGGACCTTTCTCCTCTTTGAAAGGCTGCCCAAGCTCCAGGATGAGAACAGAGATTCCAGATCTTGGGGAACATCCAAAGAGACCCCAAAGAGACCAAACTACAGCAGAGAACTTGCAGCGTACGAGAGTATGGTTCACATTCTCTGCTGCTGACCCACATAAGCAACAATGGTTAACAATGATCATCCCTTTTGACTGAAGCAGTTCAATTGTTTGAGCTCTTCCCCTCATAGCCAACCACATTAAAAATATCACCTTAGAAGAGATCTTCAATTTCCACATCCAGCCCCAGGCCACATGCTGATTTGAGGATCCAACCAGATTTTTAAACATTGATTCTACTGTAAAACAATTTGAACTCTCGCTTAACCACACTAATCTGTCTTCAAGGTTGGGTTGGGGTGTTACTCCTTCTAGCAGAAGCAACAAGTTTGAGTGGTCCTCCAAATCCCAGTCATTTACTTCTGTGCACAAACTAGGGATCCAAACCTGTTGTTCACCTAAAACCTCATAACAACCTCTGATCTTGGAAGATTTATTAGCTGCTAAGGCATAGATGCCTGGAAAAGCTTGGCTTAGGGGTAGAGAGCCACACCACCTGCCTTCCCAAAAGAGGACATTCTCTGCATTTCCTATTTTGAAGGTAACAAATTTGAAAAACTCCCTATTCTGCATGATTCCTTTCCACAAACTTGTGCCATAGGACTCATTTACAGGATTTGTTTCCCACCCATAGTTTTCAAGGTGCCAAGGCAAGGCTAGGCGACAAGGGTGTGCCTTGTTGCCTAGGCAATGGATTTTTTTAAGTGAAAAACATGTATCCTACAGTAATTCCCTAGGTTCTATAACTACATTTCCTTAATAATTATCCATAAACTACATAGTATAAACTTGATGTTGAAGTATAGAGAATCAACATATTCCAACAATCATATTCATGAGAAGTAAAAGAAGAAAGAAAAGAAATTTCAAAAAATATTGGGGCTGAACCCCTATTTCTGTTATAGGAAAAGAAGAAAAAAAATTATTGGTTCAGGTTTTGAAGTCTTTGAGGGTTCAATACAGCATTTAGCAATGTTTGTAAATGAATATTTTAGTTCAATAATGTTTATTTTATAATTATAACCTTAAAAAACTAAGAATATAAAAGTTTTTTATGACAACTGTACAAAACTGCTTGGTGATTAGGCGAGGCAAGCCCCCAAGGCCGCCTTGTCATCTAGGCATCGCCTTGACAACTATGTCCCCACCCCAAGTCATTTTCTCCATACTTTACAACTTATAATGGATCACTAGAAATCCTGCTTTTCAAGAGCAAACCTCCACAGCCACTTTCAAATAAGAGCTCTGTTAATCTATTTCAAAGGTCTTACACCTAAACCACCTTGGTTTTTTGGCTTACAAACTACTGTCCAGGCAACCAAATGAAACTTCTTCTCTTCCTCTCGACCATCCCAAAGGAAATCTCTTCGAAGTTTTTCTAAAGAAGCTAGAACTGAAGCATGACCCATAAAGAGTGACATAAAATAGGTAGGCAGATTTGAAAGAATGCTTTGAATCAATGTTATCTTCCCACCCTTTGAAAGATAAAGCTTTTTCCAGTCTGCCCGTTTTTGTTGGACACTCTCAATCACCAGATCCCAAATCTCTTTGGATTTGTAGTTTGTTCCCAAAAGGCTGCCCTAGGAATTTGGAAGGGAGGGAGCTGACCCTACAACCTAAGACTTCTGCAATATTTGTGATGTTTGGGACCTCCCCCACAGGTATCAATTCACTTTTCTGGAGGTTGATCTTCAATCCTGAAACAACTTCAAAACAAATCAGCAAACATCTCAAGAAAAGCAAGTCCATGGCTGCCGGCCTTGAAAAAATCAAGGAATCATTGGCAAATTGAAGTAAAGTCATAGGTTCACTGTTTGTTGCAACCTTAGAACCTTCCAAATGTCACCCTCCACAGCTTTACTTATTAAACCAGCTTAATCCTCATCACTTAGGTCACTTATTGAGGGATAAACACTTTCAGTGATTTTTTTTCCATAAAGATTCCTCATCTCCTCTCCTAACCTCTGCAAGCAACATGACTTTGCTTGAGAATCACATGAATCATCACCAAAGCTTGGTTCCGGTGGCGGAGACGAAACTCTGGCAATGGATCGTAGCTTTAGCTTCTTGTGGAAAATGTTTTGATGGGAGTTTTCTCAAAGAAGGCGGATAGGGAGAAGAAGATGGGAGGCTGATAACTGGTACAACAGGGGAGATTTGGATGCGAAGATGAGGACAAATTTTTTGTTTAGTAAGGCGGCGTTGGTAGGAGTGTGGTTGGAGTTTGGAAAATTGGAGGTGAAGAAGATAAATGAAAAGTTGGTAGTTGTCACGAACACAACTGGAGTGGAAGCAAAAAGAGCTTTTTTACTCAATTGCTTAGTTGGAAGATTTAGATGGGGGGGGGGAGTTAGAGAAGTTGAAGCATGGGCCAATCGTTCTTGCAAAGAAATGGGAGGGGTTAGAGTGAAGAAAATGGCTGATGAGCTCTTCCTCTTCATCATATCGTCGAGGACCGAAGCAAAGTGGGTCCTCAAGAATGAACCTTGGCAGATGGGTAGGAACCCTTTATTGCTTGACTAGTGGGGGGCTAGCACGGAGTGCTTCTACCCGGAATTTGAGACTGATCTGGGCAATGCCGAGCCGACTTGGATCAAAATATTTGGCCTCCTGTTGATTTTCCGGTGCCCAAGCATCATGAAAGCCATTGGAGATCTTTGTGGAGGATTCATTGAAACTGGCGATTCGCCCACAGAGCTCATTACGTGAGATGTAAATCAGTCCTCTAATATCAAGTTTAAATTCAGTGATTAGCAGAATAAAACAGATCTGAATAACTGTATAAGAGAAGAAGATGGCGAAGAGAAGAAGGAGTCGAATTAATTCTCCATTCTCCTCTAACCCTATTTTATTAAGATCTAAAAAATTAATGATGACTAGTATGCCCTTAAGTGGGCGGCCAGCTTGGCAGTTACATAAAGGAAATAAACAAGAATAAATAACAGGCCCATTAAGTGTGGCCCATCAACATAAAATAAAAGATATTACAAGAGAGGCTGTTAGGGCCCATTCGGCCCAGTCTCTTTACAACGTGCGAGTGGGTTAGGATGAAAGTGGGAAGGGGCAGCGATATCCCTGAGAAGGTGGAGATTGTGGTGGGAGAGGTGGCTTTCTCAGTTTGCATCTGGTCAGAGGTGCTCCCGTCAACTCATAGGTGGAGAGAAGAGAGTTTGGGGACTGGAGTTAGCTTAAAAAAGGGAGGAGGCGGTTCAGAGGTCTCAAGAACAGTGGTCCTTGAGGAGGAAGGGGAGAGTTTCTTCTCAAAAGAAAACTAGAGGGGTTCTACGTTGAGCTTCCCGTTGGATCAGGCGATACAGGCGTAGTAGGCTTAGCCTTGGGTCACTAGAAGGGGAGAGGAAGAGGGAAGAGCGAATAGTGTTCGAGACCGTCCAATTTTGAATAATGTGGATGGCTAGGATGAAAGAGAAAAGGTTCCTTTTGAGGCACGTGTTCAAACTTCAAATTTTAAATGGAGAAAGGGGACAAGAGCTAACGCTCGAGAAACTAAAGGAAGTAATTAAAGAATGTATTTTGGAATTTCAAGGAGCCTCGAGTTTGGACAGTCAACCAAGAAAAGATCAGGAAACGGGTTTGTCTCAGGTGGGAGAGATGGAGTGGGCGACAGACACCCAAACCCGGAAGAAAGATCCGACTTCATACCCAGGTCGGTTGGGCCTAGGAAAAAAAGCTGTAAGCGAACCCTATGCTCTTGCTCATGGCTCAACTCGAGACAGACTAACTCTATTTGGACTTGGGTGGTTGAACCTCTCTCCAAATCAAGCGATGGGTGTTCGCCGACCTCTGTCTAGCCAGAACACCAGGGCGCCAGCAGCGGTGGAAAGAAATCTCAGGGCTGGAGGCGAGAAGAGTTCCCACACACACTTGCCATCATAACCGCTTGCAACTGGTCAGAAGGAGATAGGGGAGGCTTGATGATGACTGTATGGAGGTGACTCCGGTAGCTGTGGTCAGTGACAAGAAAGTTTTCCCCCCTCAAGATGGCACAATTCTTGTAATATCTGTTTTGGACAATGGCCTGGAAAGAAATCAAGAGATTGCGACATTTGAAGGCACAATCTCCCAAGGAAAGAGCAAACGGAAAAGGATGGAATCGATGGTCCCAGGAGGTAAGTTGATGAATAGCACCTCCTCTTCCTCTTCTTGGGTTACTTCTAAACTGCTGGGACTAGGTAAATTTCTGGGAGTTTCAATGGAAGGTTTAGAGGATGAAACAATAAAATATCTGGAAGGGGTGGAACAAAGAATTCTTATAGAGAGAGGGAAGCTTGCAGCCAAGAAAAGTGGGAATTCTTAAAAAAAGAGTAGGGAACTGATGAAGCTCACATGGGGGTTGAACGACAGGGTTAGGAGTAGTGAGGGGGTGTCGAGGGGAAATAAGTAGAGAGGTGAAGTAGGAGTGGGCGGGAGTTTTCTGTTATCTGTTTTTAATATTATGGAGATGAAACTTCTATCATGGAATGTCAGAGGTTTGGGGTCAGGAAGAAGGAGAATGGTGATCTGCGATGCTCTCAAGAGGTTCAATTCACAGTGTGTCCTGTTACAAGAGATAAAGCTAGAGTGTGTGGATGCAGTAGTAATCTGGAGTATTAGGGGAGGTGGGCAGGTTAGATGGAGAGAAAAGCCAGCTGTAGGTAGCTTTGGAGGCCTAGTAATTCTCTAGGATCCTCAGTTTGCTAATTTGGTGGCTTGTAAAATTGGCCTGTTTTCAATTTCTGCTGTTTTGGAGCTTGGCAGGGGGCAGATATGCCAAGTTATTAATGTATATGAGCCGACTGATTCAAACATCTGCTTTCTGGGAGGAGTTAGCTGAGTTGAGAGGTACCCTAACCTGTCCTTGGGTTATTGGGGGAGATTTCAATGTGACTTTCTCAATAGATGAAAAAAACTCACTGACCAGAAGAACAAGATCCATGAATGTGTTTGCTGAATCTATTAATTCCTTTGACCTGATGGACCTTCCTTTAGTGGCAGCAAAGTATACCTGGACAAACAACCAAGAGAATCCTACTTTGGTAAGGCTGGATTGCTTTCTTGTGTCCTCTAATTGAGAAGAAACTTTCCGGAACTTTAGACAAATTGCACTACTCAAATCCTTATCTGGTCCCATCCCAATCCAGCTGGTGTGTGGTGGGAGAGAGAGAATTAAGAATCCTTTTAAGCTTGACAATGCATGGTTTCAAGATGAGGGTTTCATTCCTATGCTGAAATCCCACAAAATGGCAAATGCTCGGAACAGGTCTTCTTTAATAAGTAAGCTGGAATGGGATGGAAACTTGGGAGAGTCGACTACTGAAGTTAAGCAGATTGCTACAGGCTTCTACAAGAGGCTGTATAAAGAGAACTGGTCTAGATTAGAAGACCCTTTCCATCGGATCTTCCCTTCAAGCACCCGAATGATGATCTAAATCAGTGGTTGGAGAGATCCTTCACAGAGGAGGAAGTTAAGGCTGCAATTGGTATGTTGGAGAATGAGAAATGTCCGGGTCCTGATGGGCTGACAATTCTCTTCTACACAAGTTGCTGGGAGTTTGCTAAGCAAGATGTGATGAATGTTTTTCAGTTCTTCTATGAGAATGCTTCTCCGTAAAGGAGCCTGAATGCCACCTTTATTACTCTAATTCCAAAGGTAGAGGGAGTTATAAGTATAAAAAAATTCAGACCTATAAGCTTTTTGAATAGTTTCTACAAAATCTTGGCAACAGTGTTGGCTGAAAGAATGAAAGGAGTTATGAGTAGTGTGATTTCAAGCAATCAGAGTGCCTTTGTTCCCGGAAGGCAGATGCTAGATTCAGTCCTTATTGTCAATTAACTTATTGATTCTAGAAGAAGGGAAGACTCCCCTGGCCTGATTTGTAAATTAGATATTGAGAAAGCTTATGATCATGTGAATTGGAGGTGTTTGGACTTGGTGCTGGAAAAGATGAGTTTTGGTCAAAAGTGGAGAAATTGGATCAAAGTCTGCATTTCTTCCCCCAACTTTTCTATTCAGGTAAATGGTCAGGCCGCAGTTTTTTTTGAAAGCTCTAGAGGGCTAAGATAGGATGGTCCCCTCTCCCCTCTCCTTTTCATTTGCCTCATGGAAATTCTTACCCAATTTGCCAGAAGGGCTGCTGAGGCTAGACTTTGGGAGGGTTTTGCAATTGCTATGAGTGAGGAAAAAGTTAATATTCTCCAATTTGCAGATGACACACTTTGTTTTCTTGATGCTGTTCCTGAGCAGTTAGAGGTGTTACTTGGAATTCTGTGTTGTTTTGAAGTGATTTCAGGTCTAAAGGTCAATCTGAGTAAAAGCATGATTAGTCCGGTGGGTCATGTTGCAAATTTGGAGGACTGTGCTAGAGTGTTGGCTTATAAAGTGGATCCCCTTCTTGTTAAGTATTTGGGCCTCCCTTTGGGGGCAAAATGTACTTCGGCTGCATTGTGGGACCCTGTGGTTGATAGGTTAGAGAGGAAGCTTTCTTCATGGAAAGCTAAATATTTACCAGTGGGGGGCAGAGTGACTCATTAAAAGCACATTATCTAATCTACCCACCTATTTTCTTTCCCTCTTCCCACTCCCAGCTAAGACTGCCAAAAAGATTGAAAGTCTTCAAAGAAACTTCTTCTGGAGAGGTTGAGAAGAAGAAAAGAAAATCCACCTCACTAAGTGGGATCAAGTTTGTCTTCCTATTGAAGAAGGGGCGACTGGGAATCCGGAAATTAAAAGTGTTCAATACAGCTCTCCTTAGCAAGTGATCTGGAGATTTGGTACTGAAAGGAACACTTGGTGGAGAAGCCTTATTGCAGCCAAGTTTGGTGTAAATTGGGGAGATTGGCACTCTCAAGATCCCCCTCCCAAATTGGGGTTGCTCTGTCTGGAAAGGAATAATGAAGTGCCTTCCCTATTTTTGTGAAGGGGTGACATTAAGATAGGGAGAGGGGACAGGGTAAAATTCTGGAAAGACCCATGGTGTTCGGACAGCTCCTTGGTGGAGGCCTTCCCTCTTCTCTTTCAATGTGCATCCAACCAACTGATTCTTACATTTTATCTGAAGACTCTATTAGTTTGGGTTCCTCTTTTTAGAAGAGATCTGTTTGATTAGGAGTTAGGTGAAGTAGTGGAGCTGCTGAATCTGTTACAGAGACGGTAAATTGTCTGCAGCAAGGAAGATGAGTGGTTTTGGAAATGGAATGGTGATGGATGCTTCACAGTTAGATCTTTGGCCTTAAAGTTAAGCAGATCTGGTTTTTCAGATTTCCCCTGGAAGCAGATTTGGAATCCTATCTCCCCATCAAAAGTGAATTTTCTGGTCTGGGCAATGACTTTGGACAAGTGTCTTACAAGGTCAAACTTGGAGAGAAGGGGATTGCAGATTCTGGATCAGTCTTGTGGGCTCTGTGTAGAGAACACTGATGTGCGCCCCACAGCAGTGGTCCCCACTGTGTTCGTAGGACAGCATGTGTAGTTATTTGTTTCAGTTATGGTAGTGTCAGTTTGGGTTAGTTTGTTAATTCAGTTGTTATTTATTTCAGTTTTTATTTACTTTATTTATCATGTAAGTACTAAGGGCAGATCTACCCTTTCCTTTATGTACTGAACATAACCTATAAANAGAGAAGGTGATATGAGCAAAAAAGGTTAGATAGACTGGTCATATGGTCTGATGCACCGGAATCAATAATCCAAGGGATTTTATGATTACCTGAAGCTGAAGCATGATTTGTAGAAGCACGAGTACCTGAGTGAGCAAAAGCCGATGAGGATGATGTACTGTTGGAAGGGTGAGCTGAAGAAACTGTATCTTCTAGGTGATTTAGGAGTCTCCCATACTTCTCAAAATCCAGCTTCATTGCAACCAATTGTTCAATGGTTGATTTCTCTTCACTCTCCTTACTTCCCCCTTTAGGTACTGTAGCAGCATTAGCAGTCTTGGGTTTTCCCACTTGACTGCCCTTCTTAGGGTTATTATTGTTCTTAAACCTATCAAGGAGAAGTCCAGGATGAAGCTTCCAACATGTGTCCTTTGTATGTCGTGGTTTCTTTTAGTATTCATACACCTGTTCTCTCTTCTCAGTAGGGCCCTTTGGTTTCATTCCCGCATGTGCAAAATGTTCTATAGGTGGATTCTGCAATTGAACCTGCCGCCTACTCTCCTCACTACTTATCATAGCATATGCCTGTGAAAGAGTAACCTCATCCCTGGCCAAAATATTCTGTCTGATAATATCAAACTCAGGGTTGAGTCTAGTGAGAAACTCAAACACCCTATTTCTCTCCACTAGCTCTCTATACATCTCAGCATCCTTTTTACTCTCCCATACCACTGTCTCCATAACATCAATTTCCTGCCATAGGGATTTTAGTATAGAGTAGTAGATTGCCACACTCTTCTCCCCCTGTCTCAGGTTTTTCACATCACTTTTCAATTTGTACGCTYTGGCTACATTCAGTTTCTGTGAGTAGGTCTCAGTTACACTGGCCCATATCTCCTTGGCCGAAGACATCCAGAGATAGTGCTGGCTTATATGGGGTTGCATAGAGTTAACCAACCGTCCTATAAAAGTGTAGTTCTCTTGCATCCATTTTTCAAATTCAGGGTCTGTCTCTTCGGGTTTCACCTTACTACCTGTGAGATACCCGAGTTTTCCTCTACTACAAACATAGATTTTTATAGACTGTGCCCAAGCAAGATAGTTCGTCCCATCTAGCTTAATTGTGGTCACACCAGACAAAACGGAATCTACTGAGGCAGGTCCAGAAACCGGCACCTRCTTGAACTCACTTCCGTATGTCTCCATTAATCAAATGGAAATCAAAGAACAAAAAATTTTGACTATGTAAACTTACTTGAAGCCAAACCAGAACTTGGGTGCTTGAAAAACTAGGGTTTTGCTCCGTCCAACAGATGGGAGGAAGAGAGAAGATGCTGTCACACCTACCAGACTAACCCAAACTCTTCCAAACCTGAACCGCCCTCTTTTAGCAGTCACAAGACACCTTCCAAGCACAGAGTGCCACACCCGAGCTTCACCTTTCCTAGTAACCTCGAAAATCTCTAGTCGGCTAGGGTTTCGGGCAACAACAGAACAACAACACTTCTTGGCAAAATCTAGCCAGAACTAAACTCTCCAAACCCTTCTACCAACTAGGCAAGTGATTCTCTATATTATAGAGAACGTATCTCTCCATACACTCTCTTGATTTTAGAGTGTACAGGAACGAAGAAAAAGAAGGAAGAGGAACTAAACCTACTCTGATACCGAGATGTAAATCAGTCCTCTAATATCAAGTTTAAATTCAGTGATTAGCAGAATAAAACAGATCTGAATAACTGTATAAGAGAAGAAGATGGCGAAGAGAAGAAGGAGTCGAATTAATTCTCCATTCTCCTCTAACCCTATTTTATTAAGATCTAAAAAATTAATGATGACTAGTATGCCCTTAAGTGGGCGGCCAGCTTGACAGTTACATAAAGGAAATAAACAAGAATAAATAATAGGCCCATTAAGTGTGGCCCATCAACATAAAATAAAAGATATTACAAGAGAGGCTGTTAGGGCCCATTCGGCCCAGTCTCTTTACAACGTGCGAGTGGGTTAGGATGAAAGTGGGAAGGGGCAGCGATATCCCTGAGAAGGTGGAGATTGTGGTGGGAGAGGTGGCTTTCTCAGTTTGCATCTGGTCAGAGGTGCTCCCGTCAACTCATAGGTGGAGAGAAGAGAGTTTGGGGACTGGAGTTAGCTTAAAAAAGGGAGGAGGCGGTTCAGAGGTCTCAAGAACAGTGGTCCTTGAGGAGGAAGGGGAGAGTTTCTTCTCAAAAGAAAACTAGAGGGGTTCTACGTTGAGCTTCCCGTTGGATCAGGCGATACAGGCGTAGTAGGCTTAGCCTTGGGTCACTAGAAGGGGAGAGGAAGAGGGAAGAGCGAATAGTGTTCGAGACCGTCCAATTTTGAATAATGTGGATGGCTAGGATGAAAGAGAAAAGGTTCCTTTTGAGGCACGTGTTCAAACTTCAAATTTTAAATGGAGAAAGGGGACAAGAGCTAACGCTCGAGAAACTAAAGGAAGTAATTAAAGAATGTATTTTGGAATTTCAAGGAGCCTCGAGTTTGGACAGTCAACCAAGAAAAGATCAGGAAACGGGTTTGTCTCAGGTGGGAGAGATGGAGTGGGCGACAGACACCCAAACCCGGAAGAAAGATCCGACTTCATACCCAGGTCGGTTGGGCCTAGGAAAAAAAGCTGTAAGCGAACCCTATGCTCTTGCTCATGGCTCAACTCGAGACAGACTAACTCTATTTGGACTTGGGTGGTTGAACCTCTCTCCAAATCAAGCGATGGGTGTTCGCCGACCTCTGTCTAGCCAGAACACCAGGGCGCCAGCAGCGGTGGAAAGAAATCTCAGGGCTGGAGGCGAGAAGAGTTCCCACACACACTTGCCATCATAACCGCTTGCAACTGGTCAGAAGGAGATAGGGGAGGCTTGATGATGACTGTATGGAGGTGACTCCGGTAGCTGTGGTCAGTGACAAGAAAGTTTTCCCCCCTCAAGATGGCACAATTCTTGTAATATCTGTTTTGGACAATGGCCTGGAAAGAAATCAAGAGATTGCGACATTTGAAGGCACAATCTCCCAAGGAAAGAGCAAACGGAAAAGGATGGAATCGATGGTCCCAGGAGGTAAGTTGATGAATAGCACCTCCTCTTCCTCTTCTTGGGTTACTTCTAAACTGCTGGGACTAGGTAAATTTCTGGGAGTTTCAATGGAAGGTTTAGAGGATGAAACAATAAAATATCTGGAAGGGGTGGAACAAAGAATTCTTATAGAGAGAGGGAAGCTTGCAGCCAAGAAAAGTGGGAATTCTTAAAAAAAGAGTAGGGAACTGATGAAGCTCACATGGGGGTTGAACGACAGGGTTAGGAGTAGTGAGGGGGTGTCGAGGGGAAATAAGTAGAGAGGTGAAGTAGGAGTGGGCGGGAGTTTTCTGTTATCTGTTTTTAATATTATGGAGATGAAACTTCTATCATGGAATGTCAGAGGTTTGGGGTCAGGAAGAAGGAGAATGGTGATCTGCGATGCTCTCAAGAGGTTCAATTCACAGTGTGTCCTGTTACAAGAGATAAAGCTAGAGTGTGTGGATGCAGTAGTAATCTGGAGTATTAGGGGAGGTGGGCAGGTTAGATGGAGAGAAAAGCCAGCTGTAGGTAGCTTTGGAGGCCTAGTAATTCTCTAGGATCCTCAGTTTGCTAATTTGGTGGCTTGTAAAATTGGCCTGTTTTCAATTTCTGCTGTTTTGGAGCTTGGCAGGGGGCAGATATGCCAAGTTATTAATGTATATGAGCCGACTGATTCAAACATCTGCTTTCTGGGAGGAGTTAGCTGAGTTGAGAGGTACCCTAACCTGTCCTTGGGTTATTGGGGGAGATTTCAATGTGACTTTCTCAATAGATGAAAAAAACTCACTGACCAGAAGAACAAGATCCATGAATGTGTTTGCTGAATCTATTAATTCCTTTGACCTGATGGACCTTCCTTTAGTGGCAGCAAAGTATACCTGGACAAACAACCAAGAGAATCCTACTTTGGTAAGGCTGGATTGCTTTCTTGTGTCCTCTAATTGAGAAGAAACTTTCCGGAACTTTAGACAAATTGCACTACTCAAATCCTTATCTGGTCCCATCCCAATCCAGCTGGTGTGTGGTGGGAGAGAGAGAATTAAGAATCCTTTTAAGCTTGACAATGCATGGTTTCAAGATGAGGGTTTCATTCCTATGCTGAAATCCCACAAAATGGCAAATGCTCGGAACAGGTCTTCTTTAATAAGTAAGCTGGAATGGGATGGAAACTTGGGAGAGTCGACTACTGAAGTTAAGCAGATTGCTACAGGCTTCTACAAGAGGCTGTATAAAGAGAACTGGTCTAGATTAGAAGACCCTTTCCATCGGATCTTCCCTTCAAGCACCCGAATGATGATCTAAATCAGTGGTTGGAGAGATCCTTCACAGAGGAGGAAGTTAAGGCTGCAATTGGTATGTTGGAGAATGAGAAATGTCCGGGTCCTGATGGGCTGACAATTCTCTTCTACACAAGTTGCTGGGAGTTTGCTAAGCAAGATGTGATGAATGTTTTTCAGTTCTTCTATGAGAATGCTTCTCCGTAAAGGAGCCTGAATGCCACCTTTATTACTCTAATTCCAAAGGTAGAGGGAGTTATAAGTATAAAAAAATTCAGACCTATAAGCTTTTTGAATAGTTTCTACAAAATCTTGGCAACAGTGTTGGCTGAAAGAATGAAAGGAGTTATGAGTAGTGTGATTTCAAGCAATCAGAGTGCCTTTGTTCCCGGAAGGCAGATGCTAGATTCAGTCCTTATTGTCAATTAACTTATTGATTCTAGAAGAAGGGAAGACTCCCCTGGCCTGATTTGTAAATTAGATATTGAGAAAGCTTATGATCATGTGAATTGGAGGTGTTTGGACTTGGTGCTGGAAAAGATGAGTTTTGGTCAAAAGTGGAGAAATTGGATCAAAGTCTGCATTTCTTCCCCCAACTTTTCTATTCAGGTAAATGGTCAGGCCGCAGTTTTTTTTGAAAGCTCTAGAGGGCTAAGATAGGATGGTCCCCTCTCCCCTCTCCTTTTCATTTGCCTCATGGAAATTCTTACCCAATTTGCCAGAAGGGCTGCTGAGGCTAGACTTTGGGAGGGTTTTGCAATTGCTATGAGTGAGGAAAAAGTTAATATTCTCCAATTTGCAGATGACACACTTTGTTTTCTTGATGCTGTTCCTGAGCAGTTAGAGGTGTTACTTGGAATTCTGTGTTGTTTTGAAGTGATTTCAGGTCTAAAGGTCAATCTGAGTAAAAGCATGATTAGTCCGGTGGGTCATGTTGCAAATTTGGAGGACTGTGCTAGAGTGTTGGCTTATAAAGTGGATCCCCTTCTTGTTAAGTATTTGGGCCTCCCTTTGGGGGCAAAATGTACTTCGGCTGCATTGTGGGACCCTGTGGTTGATAGGTTAGAGAGGAAGCTTTCTTCATGGAAAGCTAAATATTTACCAGTGGGGGGCAGAGTGACTCATTAAAAGCACATTATCTAATCTACCCACCTATTTTCTTTCCCTCTTCCCACTCCCAGCTAAGACTGCCAAAAAGATTGAAAGTCTTCAAAGAAACTTCTTCTGGAGAGGTTGAGAAGAAGAAAAGAAAATCCACCTCACTAAGTGGGATCAAGTTTGTCTTCCTATTGAAGAAGGGGCGACTGGGAATCCGGAAATTAAAAGTGTTCAATACAGCTCTCCTTAGCAAGTGATCTGGAGATTTGGTACTGAAAGGAACACTTGGTGGAGAAGCCTTATTGCAGCCAAGTTTGGTGTAAATTGGGGAGATTGGCACTCTCAAGATCCCCCTCCCAAATTGGGGTTGCTCTGTCTGGAAAGGAATAATGAAGTGCCTTCCCTATTTTTGTGAAGGGGTGACATTAAGATAGGGAGAGGGGACAGGGTAAAATTCTGGAAAGACCCATGGTGTTCGGACAGCTCCTTGGTGGAGGCCTTCCCTCTTCTCTTTCAATGTGCATCCAACCAACTGATTCTTACATTTTATCTGAAGACTCTATTAGTTTGGGTTCCTCTTTTTAGAAGAGATCTGTTTGATTAGGAGTTAGGTGAAGTAGTGGAGCTGCTGAATCTGTTACAGAGACGGTAAATTGTCTGCAGCAAGGAAGATGAGTGGTTTTGGAAATGGAATGGTGATGGATGCTTCACAGTTAGATCTTTGGCCTTAAAGTTAAGCAGATCTGGTTTTTCAGATTTCCCCTGGAAGCAGATTTGGAATCCTATCTCCCCATCAAAAGTGAATTTTCTGGTCTGGGCAATGACTTTGGACAAGTGTCTTACAAGGTCAAACTTGGAGAGAAGGGGATTGCAGATTCTGGATCAGTCTTGTGGGCTCTGTGTAGAGAACACTGATGTGCGCCCCACAGCAGTGGTCCCCACTGTGTTCGTAGGACAGCATGTGTAGTTATTTGTTTCAGTTATGGTAGTGTCAGTTTGGGTTAGTTTGTTAATTCAGTTGTTATTTATTTCAGTTTTTATTTACTTTATTTATCATGTAAGTACTAAGGGCAGATCTACCCTTTCCTTTATGTACTGAACATAACCTATAAANGCTTCTCATGTGTGTCTAGTCCAGCCGACCACATGAGGACTAGCTAGGGCTGGAAGCTTATGAAGAAGTATTCGGCGGCTGAATCTTGGAGATTACCAGGAGAGATTCGCAGCAGTTGAGGACTTGCCGTGGCTTGCAAAGAGTTGGTAATCAGGAAGAAGCAGCGAAGGTTAGGGTTCAGGTAACCCTGGAAGGCAGTAAACCGAAATCCATAAGTAAGTCTTTTCTTATTGAGTTTTAGAGACTGCAATCAGTCGAGATAGGTTGGACCTATCTAGAAGGAGAGGCCGAACTGTTTTAAGTTTGTTTCTAGGGTTTGACTGTTGGGCCGAACTCCCCCCCTCTCAGAGGTGATCAGTTTTAGGGTTTCATATTGACCCTACGACAAGTCCCACTTGTGCGGACTGCTTGGAGAGTGCAGCTGAGCACTTATTTCAGACCTACAGTTGAAACCCTAATTCTGCTCTCGCAGCAGTGGGTCCCACAGTAGTGATTTCAGAAAATAGCATCTCAGATTGACAGGCTGCCTGGTACTGTGCATGCCGATTGTTTTCAGATCATATTTGAGTTGATTTCTTGCATATACTGTGATAGGCGATTGATTTCAGATCAGATTTCATATCAGATTTGTGTTGGTTTCAAATCAGATTTCAGACCTGCTTGATTTTACTCAGTTTTCTGGTATAGTGGCTCTAACAGTTTGTAGCCACTGATTCTTGATCAAAGATGGAGTTTAARGGWYAGRGAGAAAGTAGTTTTGGAAACAACAGTTATGGTAGTGTATCTGAAACCGGGTTTCAGATTACAACTATGAGATTTGATAGGTCAAATTACTTGGAGTGGGCTCAATCAGCCAAGATGGCTATTGGAGGAAGGGGAAAACTGGGTTACCTCTTGGGAGATGTGAAAGAACCTTCCAAGGGGGACCCAACATACACCAAGTGGGTTCAAGAGAACTATTTGGTTATGGCATGG
>NW_010729090.1:3175995-3215437 GCF_000365185.1 Nelumbo nucifera
CAAATTTCTTTAAGAGGAAACTCCCTAGGAGCTGAGTTGAAGCAAAGGGGTTTGAAGAAAGATGCACAAGAAAAGGAGCCTTTTGGGTTAGGGGTCCAAACTCTTTTATCAGGTTTAATAGGATCCAAGCAAGAGTAGTAATTCAGAAACTTTGATGACATTCCCACAAACGACTTGCTTAGAAAGTGGGAGGTGGCTGATTCTTCTCTTCCAAGAGTTGTTATTAGGCCAGTTTGGGTCCCACCTCCTAGTGGGTTTTTTAAACTGAATTTCGATGGTAGTAGTGAGGAGAATCCGGGCCCTTTAGGTATTGGAGGTGTTTTTTGGAATGAGGAGGGAGGAGTTATTGCCCTTTACTCAAGACCAATAGGTGTGGGAGACTCCTTGAGGGCAGAAACCCTGGTTGTGATGGAAGGGATCCAAAAAGCAAAGGAGCTTGATGTAACCGGTTCCCACAGATGACGCCAATTGATGTAACCGGTTCCGGTCATGTATCATTTTTTCGTGATGTGTCAATTTTTTAGCTAAGTACCTCATCATCTAGTCTGCTCTCATGTGGTCGGTGACTCAGAGGCTGAAGTGGAGCTCCCTGGTGGCGAGCTACCTTGATGCCGAGCTCCCTGGTGGTGAGCTACCTTGATGAGCTGCCTGGTGGTGAGCTACCTTGATGGGCCGCCTAGAGGTGAGCTACCTTGATGGGTTGCCTGGAGGTGAGCTACCGGGTGGGCTACTTGGCTTTCTAGATGAACTTCTTGGTGGTGAACTACCTGGTGGCTAACTACCCTGTGGTGAGCTACCTTGATGAGCTGCTTGGAGGTGATAAGAGAATGAGAGAGCTAGAGAGCAGAGGTTACCCATCCCCTTTCTTTATCATGCCTTTGCTCCTGGGGGGTGAGGTCTTTATATATTGGAGTCCTCATGGGTTAGGTGGAGCAGTTCCTGGATCCCAGCTGTGATGGGACTGGCTTGCGTGTTAGGTTGGTGAAATGCCATCAAACGGTAAAAATGTCCCTTCCCGTCAGAACTAGGGAGTGGGTGAGTTGATATAGTCGTTACAAGTCACAACCCGTAAAATGCAGGGTACAGAGGTGTGTTCCTCGAGGTTGTTAGGTTGGCGCCTGTGTCAGGCTGCTAGGTCGGTGCCTGGGCCAAGCCACCAGGTCGGTGCCTAGGCCAGGCCGCCAGCTCGTGCCAGGGCTAGGTCGCACCAGGGCCAGGCTGCCAGCTCGTGCCAAGGCCAGGCTGCCAGCTCGTGCCAAGGCCAGGTCACGCCAGGTGGGACACCATCAACTCAGCAAAGGCAAGTTGTTGTCAAAGTGGTCCCGGGTGTCGCCTAGTTGTTCTGAGGTGCTAGGCTACAAGATGGCGAGTTGCCTAGTGGCAAGCTGCCTGTGGCAAGCTCGAGCTGTCTAGCTGTCAAGGGGCTGCACTTAGTTGGCATGAGGTGCCAGGTGTCACGATGTCATTGGAGGGCCAAATCCACCCTCATCAGAGCTCAATATAAGAAAGTTGATCATATAAGGGGATTTGAAGTTGGTAGTTATCTGGCCGCAGAAAGACGAGACTGGCTAGTGGAAATTTGGAGGAAGTTTAAGTTTTTAACTCAGGATATATAGATCAAGTTGCAGTGGGTTAAAAGGAGTGCAAATGCCTTTGCCGATGTTTTGGCAAAGCAAGGGATCAACTCTTCTGGGATGTTCTGTAATTGTTGTTCCTTATTGTCATCTCGGAGAGAGTTAAGAGAGTTTATCTCTCTCCCAGATGTTCTCTTGTATCTTCTTCATTATTAATGAAATTTCAGGTTATTGATAAAAAAAAAAAGAGTAGTAATTCAGAAACACAAGCAGACCTCTCATCCTTTAACCCCCTATGAAAGCCAAAGTCCCAAGATAACAACAAAGGGAGAACCAGATTAGGAAAAAACTTAGAAATTGCATCTTATTTATAAAGTGAAAGAGAGTAGAGAGAGGGGAAGAGAGCTTTGAGGGATTGGTTACCCACCCAAACATCTTCCCAGAACCGAACTGAAAAACCAGAGCAAGCTTCGTACCTGATTAGGCTGCGGAAACGGGGAAGAATGCTATGAATAGCCTTCCAAGGTGTTGTGAGAGTTGCCTGACGAGATACCCCAGCATCCCAACCATCTTCTCCGTAGCCATGAATGCTAGCCACCACCTCATGCCATAAGGTGGCTGCAGTATGAAAGAATTTATTGTTTCTCTCCCCCAGCTTAACCCAGTTAATTCTTGACTTTTGAGCCCAATAAGCTTCTTCTATAGCAAGAATATTATTTAATTGTTTCTGGAAGGCACTCTCTAAATTCAAGAGAGATCTATTATCATTCTCCTCTACCAACCGTTTCTGAACATCCTCGAGGGAGTGGAGAATATTTTGTTTGTTTTTGAATATGTTGCCAAAAGTGCTTTTTGTTCCATTTTTCCAGGTTAGTCACTACATTGTTTCTCTTTTTAACAAACTGCATTGCTCTAGATCCCGAGACATCTAGATTCCATGCTTGATTGGTTACCTCATATAAGTTGGGGTCTAGGCACCACATCAATTCAAACCTGAAAGGTTTTGGTCCGTTAACTTGGGGGGAGTCTGTATGAAGAATAAGAAGGGTGTGATCAGATGCCAAGAATTGCAAATTTTGAAGGAGGGTGTTTGGAAATAGTCTCCTCCATTCATTATTAACAAGGGCCCAATCTATAAGCTCCCAAATGGTTTTATTTTTCAAAGTGTGTTGTGAATCCTTTATCTCTAAATCCATTAAGCCACACTCAGAAATGAGATTATTGAAATCCCTCGTCTGGCTTGCATTGACCTCCCTACCCCTTTTATTTTCTCTTAATCTGAATGAGTTGAAGTCCCCTATTAGACAACAAGGCTCATTTATAGTTTCTGCTATATCTTTGATCCAATCCCAAACTTGCCTTTGCTCTATTTTATTGGGGATGCATAAACAAAAGTGCACAACCAAAATTTATTTGAAGAGATTTCGTTGATAGTAACATGCACTAACCTTTCATTAGAGAAGATAATTTTCTGGGGGCGTATGGGTCTTATGGGACAAGAATATTTGCAAGGTCCTATGTTGATTCAGTGTCCATTTTGTGCATCCATTTTTCAGAACTATTTTCACATTTATTTTCCAAGTCAAAATTCATAAAAATATTGCACTTCTTGAGGTATTTTGCAATATGCAAACACTTAAGGTTGTTCTGTTGCACACCACTAGTGAATGATTTACTTTGCTTTCTTCCTACTGAATTTCTTATTTTCAGGTTCTTGATGGGGAAAGAGGGAATGAGTATAGGAGAAAGTTATTACCTTCATATAAAGCACATAGGAGGAAATTCTCCAGACAGTTATCCACAACACAACGTTTTTCAAGGTTTCATATTGGAAGTTCACATCATGTTATCATAGACGTCCTTGAGAAGTGCAATGTCCCGGTGGGTGAATGTTTCATTGTTTCTTTTCTTTTTAATGTAATTTTTCTTTATGGTTCTGTAAATTGAAGCAGCTTTAGCAAAATTACTTCAATGTCCAATCATTGTTGTTTAGACAACAGGGTACCCATGGAGGGTTGCCTCACTTATGTGCCTAGCTATTTTGTATGTGGTGCTATAAAATATTTTTAAATTTATTTTTGAGAGTATAATAATAAAATAGACGTTATAGCACTAAATTATTCATTTTGTGGGTTTACATACTAGCTTCTTTGTATTATTTATATACTAAATTCTCTCCCTCCTTTATATAGTAATTCTTATCATTTATCAAAAAATACTAGTTTTTTATTATTTTCTTTTTTATAGGATTTAATCAACACTCATGTTTTTTGATGAGTAGAATGTTGTTAACATTAATCAACACTCATGTATGCTATCTTGAATCTTTGAAGATTTTAAAACCTGAACCAATGAGGAAGAAAGAATTTAAACTTTTGTGCCATCAATGGTTCTTTTAATGTGAAGTTTATAGTTCTTTTGTGAAGATTATTGATAATCATTAGTGGAGGATGATTGCTTATTGCAATGGAACCTAGGGAATTACTCTATACTCAGGTTTTTTTGTATAAAAAGTTCATTTTCTAGGTGACTAGGCAACAAGGCACCCCCTGTCACCTAACCTCACCTTGGCACCTTGAAAAGTATGTCTTGTGATAGTTTTCTGATTTAGGATTCATGTTCTGGAATATTAAGCCTACACATCAGTGTAAAAATAGAAATTCATTATCAGTTTCAGCTCATTTGTGTCCATGATGTAAGGGATGTATAATTGCTAAAACACCTTCCACCAACCTCATATAAGAAGACACAGATACCCTTAGCATTCCTATCTTTTTTTTTTATTGGTTACTGTGACTTTATTTATTAATTTGTGAAAATAACGTATGGTATATACAGGAAGTATTTGTTTCATCCCACTTTTTAATCTAGTATTGCTTTCTAATCCATGGACCTTCCCTTCTAATCTACATAACAGTAATGTTCATTTTCCCTAGGATTGATCTCTTGAAACAATTGTGTTATGTTGGTCCCTTGTTTAGCCAATACATCAGCAATGCTATTTCATGAATTTTAAATTCAAGTGAAACTAGCTCCTACCTCCCTAGCTAGATGTCTGATTTGATAAACCCAAATAGTTTGGATTAAGGCTGAGCTAAGTTGAGTTAAACTGAAACTTGAATTACTTTGATGACCTTACCAAGTGGCACTACTATATTTCTAAATGAAATAATATAGCAACTAGATAGATATAAATTTATTTTGTCAAGAGTACAAATGCAAAAGACATAAGAACAGGAGGATATAAATATGAGGGCACAAATGCAAAGGGAAAAATGTTTTCACCTGCATCTAGATATTTCAATAAAGACTGTTTTTCAATAACTTTTTGACAGCTAAATTGAGAACATTTGTTGACTAAAAATAAAAGAGGGAAGACCTCATTCTTAAGCTACGGTTATGATGTGCTAGGACAAACTAGATTTGGATGCCTCCCATAAACAGTTCCACAATATCCTTGGGCTTCAGCGTTGGTGGTGGAAAACTAACCTTAATAAAAAGTTACCCTTACCAAGCCTCCCAATATCTTTCTCTTGATGTACCCCATTCCTGCTAAGGTGGCTACTAAACTGGACAAGTTGCAAAAGAAGTTCTTATGGAAAGGAACAATGGAAAGAAAACAATAAAATTCACCAAGTGTACTGGGCAAGAATATATCTCCAGAACCTATTGGCAGCTTGGACCTGCAAAGGCTGAAGGATGTGAATATTGCTCTCCTAAGCAAATTGGTGGTGATAGCTGGTGGCACCAACTGATTACAGCAAAATATGTTCTCAGCACAGGGGTTGGGACACTAGACCAGTCATGGATGAATACTGCTTTTGGCTCCAGAGCCCAGATTGTGATTTTGGCCGGGCTGCTGGTTTGGAGACAGGTTACTAGCTGAATCTTCATGCCTTTATACCATTGCAGAAAACAAGGAAGCTATAGTTAATCAGATGTGGCCAGGTATTGTGTGGTCGTCCAAATTCAGGAGAAATCTCAAAGATTGGTAGATTGGGCACTTGGTGGATATGCTCAGTCTCCTTGTGAAACATCATCAGCCACACTTAAATACATAAAACAGCAGAATTTGAAGATGGGACAAGACTGTCATTTTCTTTGTAAAATCTCATAAGCCATCAAGCACCTTCTTAGTTGGTTTCACCTATAAAATTATTTGGGTGCCTAAAGTTCCCTTTGCGGTGGCATTAATATTGTTTACTGCTGCCCTTGGAAAGTGCCTAACCAGGGACAAACTCATCAGCAAAGCTATTAATCTCCCCTCCACGAGCTGCATTTTCTGTAATTATGATTTGGAGATGGCTAACCACCTGTTTGCACATTGCTCCTTTCATCAACAAATCTGAGCTCATTTTCTAAGCTGCCTCAATGTGAGTTGGGTTTTCCCTAAAACAACTTGTGATTCCTTAGCCAGCTTGGATATAGGTGGACTGAATTGAAAAGTCAAAATGATATGGTACATTATTCTGGATGGAAAGAAACAGTAGGATCTTTGAATCCAAAGAAGTGCTGTTGGAAAGATCTTGTACTGGGTCTCAGTTTTCTACAATGCTCCTAGTCCTGTTTCTGTTAGCACCTGATCTCCTTTCCACTGTAATTAGTATACTTTATGTAATCATTTTGTGAGACCTTCTGAGCTGTCAGTTACTCATTATAGGGCTTTTTTCTGTCTCATACTTCACTATGTAATCAATCATATCTTACCTTCTCAAAAAAAGAAAAAAAAAAGAAAATGAAAATGAAAATGCTAAACTTGGTGCTCAACTTTAATAATTTGTAGGGAGATAATCCAGAAATTCTGGATTTCACCAATAAGGTCTCTATAGAGGTTCACCCCACCAGAAGAAAAGCATGTATTTCAAACCACAATCAAAAACATAAGCTTGGAGAAATGTTCTTGAATTCACTCACAGAGGTTTATCTCATAGATTTAGCCTTCTATAAAAAATATAAAAAAATCACATAGATTAGCCTCCACTCAAAGAAGAATAGGGATGGACCACCAGCCCATGGTTCATGGCTTTGGTTATGATTGATATCTCTCAAATTTAGAAAGCTATTAAATATGTGACAATGTGAACACTCAAACTTTAGAATCTCCTACAATTTACTGAAGCAAATTGAACTAAGGTGGTGTTTGATAACAATTTTCAGACCTCTGAAGTCTGAAAATGTTGCTTTTCAGACGCCACCTATGTTTGGGTTGAGTCTGAAAGTTCAGATCTGAAATGCATTTTTAGATCTGAATTTGTAAGAGGCAGGCCAATGACTTAATGCACTCAGACGTTTTTCAGACTGCGTTAAAAGACAAAAATGCCCATCAATTTCCCTCATCCTCTCCCTCTCTCTCCCATTGTCTTCCAGCCATTGCCCCTGCAACTCTCAGCAGCGGCGTTTCCCTCTCCCTCTCCTTCTCCTTCTCCCCTCTCTTTCTCTCTCTCTCTCTCTCTCTCTCTCTCTCTCCCTCTCCCCTTGTCTTCCCGCCACCACCGCTGCAACTCTCAGCAGCGGCGTTTCCCTCTTCCTCTCCTTCTCCCTGTCCCCCTCTCTCTTCCCTTGTCTTCCCGCCACCGCCGCTGCAACTCTCAGAAGTGGCGTTTCCCTCTCTCTCTCTCTCTCTCTCTCTCTCTCTCTCTCTCTCTTTCTCTCCTTGTCTTCTCACCACTGCCGCTGCAAAGAGTTGTAGCGCTATTCGATTTTCCTCACCCTCTCCCTCTCTTACTCTCTCTCTCTCTCCCCCCGTCTTCCCATCATTGTCACTGCAACTCTCATTAGCGGCGTTCCGGTTCCCTCTCCCTCTCCCTCTCCCTCTCTCTCTCCCCCTCCCTGTCTTCCCACCACCGCCGCTGCAACTAGCAAAAGCAGCGTTCGAATTTTATTCTTAATAATTTATTATTATTTTAAGTCTTAATGATTTATTTTTAATTTATAAATTTATACGTATGTCCAATTTTATTCTTATTTTATTAAATTATTTTTTATAATTTTTATTTGTATTAATTATTAATTATTTGAATTTTTTAATCATTAAATAGTTTAATAGGTTTAATTTAATAATTTGATAATTATTAAATATTTTTTCATTGCTTCATGGACTTAATTACTATTTTCGTTATTATTTTAACTTTTAATAATTTATTTTTAATTTATAAATTTATATATATTTAAATTTTATTCTTATTTTAATAATTTTTAAATTTTTTACAATTTATCATAATTTTTTCATATTTTTCAATATTGTTTTGAATGTAATAAATTATATTTTACGAAATAGTACAAATTGAACTCAAAATTACCAAATAGTATGTTCTAGGGGTAAAATAGTAAAATTAAGGAATTTCAGATGCTGAAGGTTTGATCCAACACAAACAACCTTCTCCGTTCAGAGCCTCTAAAAAGTCGAAAAGCATCTATGTCTCTTTTCAGATTTCAGATGCCATTAATATCTTTTTAACTTTTCAGATTTATCAAACGCCACCTAAGAAATTTCAAGATTAAGATAGAAGGTAAAGGTTCTTACACTAAGTGGTTTGGAACATAGTAGGATACCAAAAGTAAAGGTTCCCTTAGTATACCCAATGCTCTACCACATTTTGAGATCATGCCCCTGATTTTTGTGTTTTTAGAATCTCTGGATATGTAATTTGACATACCTTCCAAGTGCCAAAACCAAAGCACTTCTGCATGTTTTAACATAGGGATGATTTTTCTTCACACTATTTGGCATTGATTTTTTTCATCCTTCATGGGGGTATTGCCTTGCATTGCAACCTGGGTGACCAGGGTTCTAATCTTGGAAACAGCCTCTCTGTATGTGCAGGGGTAAGGCTGTATACATCTGTCCCTCCCCAGACCCCACATTGGTGGGAGCCTCGTACTCTCTGTATGGGAGTATTGCCTTGCATTGTAAATGTAACATGTCTTGATAAACATGATAAATACCCCTGCACTAACATATAGCTACAAGCATAAAACTATGTGGAGACAATCTGTGATTCTCTCCATTAGTAGGCTAAAAAGTTGTCAATAGGAATAGGAATGCAGGTCTTGGTTTTACATGCTGAATTTTTTATGGCTAACAGTTTTAGTTTAACCTATTCAAGGATGTAACTGCAAAGTAATGCAGGTCTTAAAAATTGAAGACCATGAAGCAGATGATGTAGTAGCTGCTTTAGTAGAACAGGTTTTGCAAAGAGGATTCCGAGTTGTTATTGGATCTCCTGATAAAGATTTCAAGCAGTTGATATCTGAGGATGTGCAAATTGTGATACCCATGCCAGAATTTGGTAGATGGTCCTTCTACACATTAAAGCATTACATAGCTCAATATAATTGTGATCCAAGCTGTGATTTGAGTCTTCGTGAGTACAAAATCCTTTACCTTATTTGTAATGATGAAAGTATTTTGTTAAATATGTCCTTAATGTAATACTATTATCTTTTTTTTTATCAAAAACTGATGGGCTTCATTAAATAAAAAACACTTAAATACAAAGAGTGGAGGGGAGATCAGTTTTCTTAGCCCCCCCCCCCCCCCCAAGAGATGAAAACAAAAATTACAATATAGCCCAGAACAAATTGTTTCTGCCCACTCCTTATCCACAAAAAGAAATTATACTTAAAATAAAGTGATTGCAAGAACTTCATTATAGTTGTTGGATACTTGATTAGGGTGTCATGGGTAGATTTTAATATTAAAAATATTTAAGCTTTTGTCTAGACCAAATTATTTCAAACAAAATAATATTGTTTTTTGTCCCAGACAAAACAAAATGTAGTTGTAGGAAAAGGAGAGAAAAGCAAGGTTTCAGGTCAAAAACTTGTATTTCTCAATCAAACTTGACTGAATCATCACAATCACTGGGGTAAAATTACAAGACCTGAGGTCTTGTAATTTCAATCAAATTCTCATAGCTTTTACTATAGCCTTATGAAAGGTTTACAAACCCACTCTCTACAAGACATTTCTTCAGGTCATTGCGGACTTGGTGTTAAAAAATTGAATTCAAAAGAAATGAAGAACTATATTTTTGAAAAATCTAGAATTTTCTAGTTTTTTTTGTGATCAACTCCTTTAGCTAGAGTATCTGCCTAGTAATTTTTGTGATCTTTTAATGCAAGTGAACAACATTCATGTTTGGCCAAATCAAGCTTCTACAAGACAATACTGCATCCCTAGGAGAGAATGCTACTCTGCTCCAGTGTAGCCTATGGTTGCACAAGATGTTTCATTCAAGCTAGAAAAACCATGTGGTAGACCTTCAAAGCAACACAAGGTTCTTCTTTGAATTGCCCTTTTTTTGTTCTTTTAAAGCCCACAGAAGGAACAGTTCACATCTTTTCAAGAAGTTCCGTTCCTTGGAAGTGGTGTTTAGAGGAACTGGGACCAAGTTGGTGAATGGGCCTCTTTTAAGGAGTTACAATTGCATTAGTATCTTCTGTTTTCTTTTTTCCCTTCTTTCCCTGTCTACATTTTCATTAGCTGAAGTGTTATTCTTGATGGGAGTAAAAGCAAGTGTATGCTAAACATAGGATAAAAATAACCATCATAGTTTTCAAGGCGTCTAGGCAATTCTGGGCAACACTAGGGCGCCTAGTCGCCCAGGCGATAAAAATTTTATAATATAAAAAACTGACATTTGGTTACTAGTTTTATATACCATTCAGCATGTATGTTAATTGAAAAAATAGCAATTCTCTTTATAACATTAAATTTCCTCTAAAAATGTGGCAAATCATCACGTTTAAAAGATAAAAATCATTTACATATATTAATTTCATTATTTTCAAAAATAATACTACTATAATAAGTATTTAATAGAGCAAATTCATATTAATTAGTAGCTAAAGAAGGTTATTATGATAAATATTCAAGATGGAAAGTAAAATAGAAAAAAAAAACAAGGATGGAGTTTTTGTTTTATTTAATTAGAGAGAGAGAATAGAAAAAAAAAAACTTTATTATTCTATTGTTTCTTTCCTCTTTCTTTTCTTTCGTTTTTTTCTCTCCTCAAAACCCTTTGATCTTTTAAATTTTGATAGTAAAACATTAAAACAAAGTATAATTGATATATATATATATAGCATATAATAAAATGTATTAACACATACATTAATAAGATGCAGCAATATAAAAGGTGCCTGCCTTGTCACTTTTGTTGCCTAGGCAGGCGCTTAGTCGCCTAGGAGGGTGCCTAGTTGCTAAAAGTCAAGGCGTTTGGGTAAGGTGCCCAGCCAAGGGCACCTAGTCGCCTAGGCGACGCCTTGACAACTATGATAATCATCAAATTGTGAAATGTCTCCTTAAGATAACTAAGTTAGGAACTTTGTTTCTTAATCAAGGAGGTGAGACTTCGAATTTTCCAGGCTTAATGTGAAAACAGAGATTAAGTAATATTTGAAGTGCTAGCATTGTTGCCGAGGCTCAAGACTACAATGGCCTTTCCAAATAGCTACTTCATGGTGGAGTTGGTAGCTTCTGCTTGAACAAAATAATTGTTGGGTTTTGGAGGTCCCTAGGCATCTTGCTAGCTTATTTGTTGGGTTTTGGAGGTCCCTAGGCATCTTGCTAGCTTCTGCTTGAACAAAATAATTGTTAAGGGCCTGGACATATTTTATAACACAGTACAGTGTAGGGGGCTAATAGTCATGTTGATAATTTTGGCAAGTTTTAACAATCAAGAAAAAAGAACTCCACATTGGCAAGATCTGGTGTAAATAGACAACTATTGAGCATGATGAATTATTTCTCATTCTTTCTCAAATACAGTTGTGGTGAGAAATAAGGTTACACATCTATCTTATTAAAATTTTCAGGCTGCAGTATCTCCTTTTTGCATCTATTATGTTCTTTTCCCTTCCAATTGTAAATCTTGTCTGGTTACATCTTGCATATAGTTCAAATTTATTTAAAGGAAATATACATTGATGATCTCCTTGAGGCATTTCCTGATGTCATTTTACTTATTTCCCAGTATTTGTGCAAAGTTGAAAAAAATTCCATGTCACATAAACCTTTTTTATCTATGATATGTCTTGTAGCTGTCATACAACTAGTTCGTACAAGAGAAGAGAACACAGTTCTGAGGTGTAAAACAGAACCAATCGACCCTCAGACACCTGATAAGCTCAGGGCTGATTCTTCTTCATTGTACCCTTAGAGGGATGAACTGGGCAGTCTAGGATGATACAACCATGTTGTTTGCAGTAAGTTCATACATTCTTCGTCTTGCAATGTAAGGCTATATGTCCAAACCCCTTACATTCATAACATTGAGTCTTAGAAAAATCCTTTCCACCAGATTTCTTACTTCCGTGCGCAATGAAAGCAATTTCAACCCCTAAATCAAGTTGCCTCTCCTCTATGTTTGTAGCAGTCATGAGTTTGGTTTCTTCCCTCAACTCTCCCATCACAGAGTCTAAATCCGGAAGGGTAACTCTACTCAAGATGTTAGACTTGATTATTTCATATTCAGGTCTCAGTCTCATAATGAACTAGTTCACATTTCTATTCTCAAAATGCTTTTGTAAATACTTAACACACTCTAGGGGATCAGAGGGATTAGTGTTAACTAGTTCATATTCTGCCCACAAATCAATGACGCCTACATAGTACTCTTGTATCTTTCTATCCCCCTGGCAATAGGCAAAGATCTCAAACTCAATATGATATTGTATTGGCATGTTGGACTGATGATAAACCTACTTCAAATAGGAATACATCTCATAGGTTGTTCACAGTCTTCTCATGGGAATAGAAAAGTGAGGTATAATGGAGCTTAGAATCCAGGAGACTAATTTCCCATTGTCAAGTTTCCATTGTTGAAAAGTCTTTGCTTCAGCTTTGTGAATAATCTTATTCAGTTCAGGTTTGAAGTATGAAAAGAAGAGGAAGGAGAAGAAGAAGAAGAAGAGAAGAGAAAGAGGAGAAGAAGGGTTCGGCAGTAGAGGAAAATTCACCCCTCTAGCCGGCCCACTTTGTATTTATAATGAATAAGTTAAGGTACAAAAAAGACAGTATTGTCCCTTACAAGTGATGGGACACAACTTAAACTTGAATAAAACAGACCTTTCACTTCTAACAAGATAAACCAAAAGACCAAAATACCCCTGTACTGCCGACTCTTAACACTCCCCCTCAAGCTAGAGAGTATATGTCATATAGTCCCAGCTTGTCACATATGTAATCTACTCTGCCCCAAGACAAACCCTTTGTAAAGAGATTTGCCCACTGGTTTCCTAAGCTCACATGATATGTAGTTATCACTCCACTAATCACTTGTTCCCTTACAAAGTGGCAATTTTCTTCAATATGCTTTGTTCTCTCATGGAAGACTGGATTAGAAGACATGTGTACAACAGCTTGATTATCACAGTATAATCTCATGGGTTTGTCAACTGAGAATCACATCTCTTGTAGCAAATTGTTCAACCATACTAGTTCACATGTAGTATGAGTCATAGCCCTATACTCAGCTTCTACACTGCTCCTTGCCACCACTGTTTGTTTCTTGCTCGTCCAAGTTACCATATTGCCACCAAGGAAGGTACAATATCCTATAGTTGATCTCTTGTCTGATACAGAACCAACCCAATCAGCATCTGTATACCCTTCTATCTCCAGATTTCCTCCACTTTTGTAAAGTAGACCACGACCTGGAGCACCCTTCAAATACCTAACAATTCTTGGAACTGCTTCCCAATGTGGAATCCGAGGATGTTGCATAAACTGACTCTCCATACTTACAGCAAATGATATATCTGGCCGTGTGATAGTCAGATAGTTCAGTTTTCCCACCAATCTCCTATACCTTCCAGGATCATCAAATTCTTCACCTGCATCCACACTCAGCTTAGCATTTAGTTCCATAGGTGTCTCGATTGGTTTAGCACCTAACGGCCCTGTTTCTTCAAGTAGGTCAAGGACATATTTCCTATGACATAAGTTAATTCCATGCCTTGACCTTGCAACTTCTATTCCGAGGAAGTACTTCAGGTTACCCAGATTTTTTGTGTTGTAGTGATCCTGAAGGAAGTTATTCAACCTGTCAATCCCATTACTGTCACTCCCAGTTATGACAATATCGTCCACATACACCACTAGCAAGATTTTCCCATCTTTTGAGTCATGGTTGAACACGGAATGAATGACCTGACACTGTTTCATCCCAAAGTTTTTCACTACTTCACTGAATCTACCAAACCATATACGTGGAGATTGTTTCAGCCCATAAATTGCCTTTTTAAGTCTACAAACCTTACCATCCTCCCCCTGAGCAACAAACCCTGGTGGTTGCTCCATATATACCTCCTCAATTAGATCACCGTGCAAGAAGGCATTCTTGATGTCAAGTTGCAATAGAGGTCAGTCATACATTGCTGCTAATGAAATCAATACCCGAACTAAGCCAATTTTAGCCACAGGAGAAAATGTCTCCATATAGTCCACACCATACAACTCAGAATATCCCTTGGCCACTAACCTGGCCTTTAATCGTTCTACACTACCATCTGGAAGATACTTCACTATGTAGACCCACTTACACCCAACAACATGCTTACCAGGAGGGAGAGTAGTAAATTCCCACATGTGATTGTGTTGTAAAGCAAACAATTCCTCTTCCATTGCTTGTCGCCACCCTAGAGAGGTAAGAGCTTCCTAGACAGTTTTGGGAGTGGAAACAAAGGATAGCAAGGATATAAAATGGCGATGGGAAGCAGAAAGATGAGCAACTGGAACATAATGAGAAATAGGATGAGATGTACAACTACGTTTACCTTTCCGCAATGCAATAGGAAGATCAAGGTTCGAAGGAGGAGGTGCAACCACAGGATCTGTCAACGATGACTGAATTGGAGGAGGGGTCGGTGCTCTTTTGTGAGTATACACTTGTCGGATTGGTGGCCGCTTAGTAGTAACCTGCACGGGAGAGGAAGGAGAACGAACAAGAACCACAGGAGGGGGATCCGCAATTAGAGCAGGAACCACGGAGAGGGGGTCCTCAACTGGAACAGGAAGGGGAACCACGAGGGAAGGAGAAGGGACCTCAGTACTCGAGAAAAATGGGACTGATTCAAAGAAAGTGACATCCAAACACACAAATGACTTATGAGAGTTAGGGTTATAGCACTTATACCCTTTTTGAGTCCTGGGGAGTATCCAAGGAAGATGCATTTAGTAGCACGTGCATCTAACTTGTCTAAACCAGGCCCCAAATTTTGAACAAAACAAACACACCCAAAGACTCTTGGGATAAGAGGAAACGGAGACAGAGTGGGAAACAAGACTAAGAAAGGGGATTGACTTCCAAGGATAGACATGGGCATTCGATTGATGAGGAAACATGATGTTAGGACAACATCACTCTAAAAACACTTTGGAACATTCATATTAAGCATATTGGATCGCGCAGTTTCAAGTAGATGTCAATTTTTCCGTTCAGCCACACTGTTCTATTGTGGGGTGTAGGAACAAGAAGTTTGATGAATTATCCCATGGTGCTCTAAGTATTGTTGAAATGGTGTTGAGGTGTACTCTTTTGCATTATCGGAGCGAAGAATTTTAATCTGAACTCCAAATTGGGTACGTATTTCAGCATAAATTTTTTGAAAAATAGAGAACAATTCACTGCAATCTTTCATAAAATAGAGCCATGTCATCCTTGAAAAGTCATCAACAAAAATTACAAAATACTTATAACCATTGTATGACACTACTTTATTTGGATCCCAAACATCAGAATGAACTAAAGAAAAAGGACTCAAGACATGGCTATCAACTCTTGGACTAAAAGACCCTGTGGTATTTCCCAAGCTGGCACGACTCACAATCCAACGATGAAAGATGACTTAAGGACAGAACCAGCAACTTTAGAGCCTTGAGAGATGGATGACCAAGTCTGCAATGCCATTGTAGAGGAGTAAGAGACAACTAAAATGCTACTGGCGGGCCACCACCATCAAGGTAATACAATCCACCTGCCTCAAGAAGAGGGACAAAAGGTTATAGAACAATTAAGTGATTTGGTTAATCTACTAATAGACATAAAGTTAAACGGGAACTTGGGAACATATGAAACAAATGATAAAAATAAGGAGGTAAGATCAACATCACCAACACCACAAATGGGAGATGTAGAACCATTAGCAAGGGTAACTGTTTGGGATGTGGAAGACTGAGAAAGTGAAGAAAATACATTTGGAGTCCCAAACATATGATCCGAGGCTCCAGAGTCAATGATCCAGTGTGAAGGTTTGGAAGCCAAGCAAGCCATACTTGAATGGGCAAGAGTAGTTGTGCTCTGTTGAGAGGATGTCTGAAGGAACTTCTCATATACCTCACGTGGTACACTCACCATCTCCTTCCCAGAAGCATCAGTAGATGTGGAGGGAGTCTGATCAGTTTGCTGATTTTCACTAACTGTACCACTGCCACTAGTCACAGCATGGTTAGCCCAAGTGTTGGGTGGACCATGTAAATCATAGCAGAAATTAACAGTGTGCCCCTCTAATCCACAATATGTGCATTTTCTAGGTGCATTACTTCTTCCTCTACCACGACCTCCCCCTAAATCTCGACCACCATTGCAGCCACCAGAACGATTAAACATAGGACTACCTTGGTTTCCTGGAAACCCATGGCCACCACCTCTATTTCCATGACCTCCCCCTCTAGTCACCACAAAACCAGATCTGCCCGAGAGAGAAGAAGACTCTATAGACTCAATAGATATCCTCCGAAGACGAGCAAACACTTCTTCAAGTGAGAGAAGAGCAGACCCCCCCCCCCCAGTATTTGTGCTCGAATAGGTTCATATTCAGCCTTCAGACCCACTAGGAACCTTGTCACATCAAGTTGCTCTCGCTGTTGTTGCTGAACCTAAACATCCGGAGTCGGAGGATGATATACATTAAGCTCATTTCGGATTTTTCTCATGCTTGCATAGTATTCCTCCAAGCTTTGGTTACCATGCTTCAAATTAAAGTACTCTTGGTACAGCTGATATACCCTAGTAGTATTATCTTGGCCGGAGTAAAGTTTCTTAGCATGGTCCCAGATTTCTTTAGCTGAATCTTGGAACATAAAATTCACACTGATTTTAGGTTCCATGCTATTCCACAACCAAGTCATGATTTGTGCATCCTCCTGTTTCCAATCACTGAACCCTAGAGAATTAGAGGAGGGTTTCTCCTCTCTCACATGTTTTGCCTTTTTCTTGGCTTTTAAAAACACCTCCACAGATTTGGCCCATGGCACATAATTCTCACCATTCAACTTAATAGATGTCATTTGAATTAGGTAATTTGGAGAAATCATAACACTGTTTTATTGTCATTCCCATCTCCAGTTGATGCCATCATAACTAATTCATCTCACTTCACAAAGGAATCACTGTTATAAACAAAGTATTCACCTTCAACTATTCAGCACCACGCCACAGACTACTCAACAGAATATAATTATGACCATACTACTGCTGTCATGAATTCAGCATTCAAAAAACCCTACTTTCAACTCACATATCCAGGTATAAACAGAAGTAAAAGAGGCTTATATGCATACCTATCGATTCACACCACCACATGAATGAAACCTAGACAAAAGATAGCAGCCGCAGTCCACTACTGGGCGAATAAATATTTCTTTTCATACCTGTCCACAACCAGCCCTCTTCGTATCATAGAATAGAGGGAATCTAGTACACCACTACAACGATCACCACCACAGAAACTGGAGGCATATTTACCTCCAAGAACAAAAAACGACCACTCCTTTTAGGCCCCTTGTCAAACTTCCAATCTGTCTAGAAGATATTTAATAAAAAACTGATATGGCTGGCGGCGAAGAAGGAGAAGAAGAAGAAGAAGAAGAAGAAGAAGAGAAAGAGGAGAAGGTCTCGGCAGTAGAGGAAAAAGTCACCCCTCTAGCCGACCCACTTTGTATTTATAATGAATAAGTTGAGGTACAAAAAAGACAGTATTGTCCCTTACAAGTGATGGGGCACATAAACTTGAATAAAACAGACCTTTCACTTCTAACAAGATAAACCAAAAGACCAAAATACCCCTGTGCTGTTGACTCTTAACAAGCTTCATCCGGCCCGGTAATTGTACCATCCAGATAACCTTCCAGACCCTTTCCCTCAACAAAGAAATCAAAATGGAACTTCCACATTCTGTAGTTAGTTCCATCAAACTTCACAGGTATGACATCAACCTTATCAGCCTTTTAGGTCAATAATTTCCAGTCCAGAACGACAATAGGAATGAGTTCAAGTCCGAGTAGAAGCACCGATAAGCTGTTCTTTGAGTAAAGCTGATTAGAAAGCCTTCTAAACACTAGAAAAAGTGTTCAATAGCCAAATAAAAGTGATTGTCGAAAATAATAATCCAAACAACTAGGTTTTAGGACTGACAGTCCAACAAAATGGAAGTTTGCAGGCCTGCTGAGCCAAAGAAGGGATCAAAACCCTTCTAGAACGAAGTAAATCTTCAAACTAATCAATGGAACATCTAAAGTAGGTCAGGGCGACACAAACTTTAGAATACAAGGCTGAACACAACAACCAAATGGAAGAAAACACAAAAAAACTCACCCGGTATGCGTTTTTTTTATCCCAAAAAAGTGAGCCCTCTTGTTTAGACCAGAACTCAGGAAAAATCCAATCTTCACGAGATTTTACAGGTGTAACAAAGAGGTTAGGGTGACCCAAGATGCAAAATCTCAGCCCCAACAGATAAGTCAATCAAGAGAGAAAGCAAGAACACTGATTCGGAGAGCATTTTTCCCAGAAAACGCAGTACACCTTGTACTGACCGAAACAGTCCCAAAGAGAAGCCTTTAGTAACTCCAACAGGCCAATTTGAACACTCAAATAACAGTCTTAACAACCAAGAATGAAACCTTGCTCTGATACCATGTCATACAACCAGTTCTTACAAGAGAATAGAACACAGTTCTGGGGTGTGAAACAAAATCAATCGACTCCACCCCAAGAGTGATGCAGTAGGGCTGGAACAAACTAACACAAGACAGAAAGAGAGAGGAGAAAGGGTAGAGAAAGAGAAAAGAGAAAAGAGAGAGAAATCCCAAGGAATCACTCCAAGGGGTCCTAGAATCACTCTAGGGTTTGTAGGAATCGCTCCATACAGCAAGAGAGCTCTTAAGAAATCTTCATTCATTCATTCGCCTCAAAAGGAAGAGAATACATCTATTTATAGAGTGACTTGTGTGGCCCGGAACACTGTTCACCATAATTACAAAAAGTCACTCTGTCTTGTGCAACAAGAAGCACAATAACTTTCTATCTACTAATGAAAATAAACTGAAAATTGAAAGACAAGCACTACTAAGCTATAGGAACAAGATGCTATAGCCCAAGTCCACATTGGGCTGGTCAAAATGACGAAAATACCCCTGACCAGATCAGTCCATGTCCCAAGAGTCTTCTCCATGCCAAATCAGAACCTGTTTGTTGGCCTTATTCTTACGAGAATAGGCCTTATAATGCATAGACCGATCCCCATCAAAGAGCCAGCCATTATATATATGAAATATTAGATATTTACAGAGAAGTACTTACAGGACTAAAGAAGAAAATAAATACGGAAGGAAAATACAGTACAACAGGTCAATTTCACTTACTGAACTGAAGATACAAAATTTCTATGTATTGCTTTCACTATTTTTGAACTTAGTCAAAAGTCAAAACGAAGTGCTATTGCTTTCTGCAATTTAATATGGTTGCAATCTGACACAGGAAAAAGAACTTGTAGATCATGTTTACAACTTACCAGAAGTGCCCATAAGATTCATTGGTTTAAGCATAAATTATATTTCTAGTTTACTATTCTGAGTGAAACTGAAAATCTGTAGGATGCATTATTGGTGATGAAGTAGATGGTGTTCCTGGAATTCAACATGTAGCTCCTGGTTTTGGTCGAAAGACGGCCCTGAAGCTCTTAAAGAAGCATGGTTCATTAGAAAATTTACTAAATGCAGCTGCAGTTAGAACTGTGGGAAAACAATATGCACAAGATGCTCTTACTAAGAATGCTGATTACCTGCGAAGAAATTATCAAATTCTTAGCTTTAGGAGGTAAGGATTTTCTCTGTATAATTGACACTACAACTTTTTAATGTGCAATTGGTAATCAGAATCCATGATTAACCATGAGACAGGGATGTTGATGTTCATCTTGAGGAGGAATGGTTATCTGAGAGAGATACTTGTAATGACATGGATGTTTTATCTAGCTTTGTCAAATCATTGGGAGATGAGAAACTTCATCACCAAAATGCTGCAGCTGCTGGGTGTTAGGCTCTACTACCTCGGACTTGTTTAAGAGGATGGCTGAGTATGTATTGATCAAAAAAAGGATGGCTGAGTATGCATGCTTTTTTGGAGATAATTCTTTGTTAATGATATATTGGTTCAATTTACATTGTATTTATGGGATTTTCTAGTTTTGTGTGCCTTCATCTTTTTTATCATTTCAATGGTCTAATACCCATCACCTGGAAGCACATGAACCTGCAAGCATCCATGCACACAGAGAACACACACATACAGAGATGAATTGGTCCATTACAACTTTACAAGTGTCAAAGAAAATGAGGGTAGGTTATAAATTAAGCAAGTAGGTAGAAACTTTAGGTTGAGTGTTTTATTGGTGCAATTTTGAGAATGGAATATCTTAGTAAAATATAGAATGAAATTTCTATGCTTATTTAGTTAATATGTAGGGTGCATGTTGAAGATGCCCTTGTTTTGTCTTTATTTTATTTGTTGTATATTGCCTTTATTGTGTGCTTACAGGGTGCATAATTGAAGATATACTTGCTTCTCTTTTTTTATTGTTTTTCTCTTTTTGGTATTGTCAAGTAAACTTGTTTTGTCTGGACTCCTGTGAAATCCTTAAATTAGAAAAATTACAGCCTTTCCTAGTTAGAGCATGAAGCATCTTCAACTACAATAGCATAACAATATGCAGGAAGCTTAATTGATAAACAGTTATTTAGAGAATAGAGAGCATATTCAAATTTGAGTTATTCCAAGTGATACAAAGGAATATTATTAAGAACATGGCCACCAGTTTTCTTGCTTTTATCCCAAAGAAAAATGTGATTAGCCCCTGATGACTTTAGGTCCATAAGTTTGACTTGAAGCATGTAAAAATTTGTATGCATAGTTATCTTTAAGAATTTAGTAGTGATGTTATACCAAGTTATTTCTTTCAAATCCTTGTATCACAGTAGTGTTATTTATACATGCATTCACATTATCCTGTCTAATATTTTTCTTCTACTTGTTAAAATTAACCTAGAGAATGAAAATTTTTTCCAATGCAAACTAATAAAGAAAATGTTAATCCCTCATTTCAATGCAACTATTTGCAAAATAAACAGGCAGGATGAATTATAATCCCCAAAATAGTTTGGAGAGGGTCATTTTCGTTTCCATTTTTATATTTGAAAGTTGGTCTACTTGGCGTTATTACTGGGATAACTTGAAGTATTTATCATGCTACCTTACAGAATTTCTCATGTATATAGCATCTGTAAAGTGTCTCAGAGAATGAGGGTTAGCAGTTATGATGCGTAACCCTAGGTTCTTTATGGTCTTTCCTGATTGAGAGACTATATTGTCTTCAGGAAAAAAAAAAAAGAGATTTATGGACCATTTGTTAACACAAACTTCAGTACTGAAACTACAGCCCAGTGCCCCAACCACAAAGAGTTGTAGCTGCTTTAGTAGTCAGTGCTTATGGAAATGGATATACTGCCTGGAAGAAGTTAAGGTGGCCTCGTATATCTGTCAACAGTAAGTAAATGTACCTGTTCTGTTATATTTTTCCTATTATATTACCTGTGCTTTCTGTAGATGATATTTCCTGCTAATGAATTCTTATGTCTTGATAGAAGGCCACAGGGGATGCTGGAGAAGGCAAGCAATATGATGCAGTCAAAGTTATTCGGTCACTGAAGATCAAATATTTTGCTAAGATTAGAACGAAGGGCCAATTCACCTTTAACTTACTGCATCCCATTTGCAAGAAAAACCGCAACACCCAATTAATATGCAGTAATGCCTGCTTGTTTAATGTATCAAATCTCAATGCATATTTCTCATAATAGAAAAGCTTTTTCCTCTCTCTCTCATTTTTTCTCAATTTTCAAAGGGAGTTGGACAATTATTCTTGTTTCCAGAGGTCTCTTAGGAGGAAGTTTACGACATTTGCATGGTATTCATTATTACTGCATGGTGCGTATAAAACGACAACTGGTTAAAAATAGGAATGTAACTATGGTTCTCTTGCACATGCTGACAGACGTGCAAGAAATGTGAGGTGGTGAGTCAAATTGCGAGGGTCCAAGCTCTTCCAAGTGAAGTTGGAGAAGACACTATCCATAGTAGTTCGTTCCCATGAATGTTTTGCTTGAATCAAAATGGACGGTAACTTTAGATGAATTTGGAGCTGGTTATGTTGTATTGATCATGGACATCAACAAAGAGTTTCTTGCAACCTTTCTGTAGCAGACAGCCTTGGATCACCATTTTTTGCTGAACCTTACGTACTTCAGTGGCGCTTATATGATCTTCGCCTGATTTGAGTCAAATTCGCATTGAAACTTTGAAACTGACTGTAGCGGCTTCTGAATTACTTTTGTGGATAGGAATTGCAAATCATATAGAAACATTTACTTAATGAAAACATTCAGTCTGAATTGTCAGGATGTGAAAGGGTTCAATGGCATTTTGTAAAACAGGATTTAAACACTTCCCCATTCCCTAGCAAATTCTACATGTCTGAAATGGTAGTTTGTTTTTTCTAACCCTATTATCAATTCGGGAAAAAAAAATGATCCCAACCCTATACTAGTAGGGACATAAAATCAAAACCCAAAACCAAAACTAATCCAACCATTGTCAAGACGTGTAATGTAGATCTTGACCCTATGTAATTGGGTCAGATGACTCAGATCACTTTGGTTCCATTGTCTATCTTAATAAAATGCAATCTTCTAAGAAATCAGGTGTATTGGTCTCTAGTTCCCCACAAAGTAAAACTTGATCTAACTATCTAAGGTATTTAGGTTGTGGGACCCATTGAATGTGGTTCAGATCTGTTACCAAAACACATATATTACACTTAGATGCAATCGCACAAATAAGTTTCTTTGTCCAGGTCAGAGAAGTCACCACAAATCACAATACAGATGACATTTCTAGTCAGCTTACGTGAAGCTGTGCATGAACGTATCTGTCAGTGGAAAGGCCATTTTAAGGCAAAAACAAATGACATTAGAGACACCATTGATAGATCCGTTAGACAATGAATATAATAAATAATAAAAGCATGCGTATATGGCATTTAATTAAGTAAATTATTTAGGGTCTATGATTGTATAAAGTTAAATAAGTAAATTAAATAAATTATACTATTTAAGATAATTAATTAAATTAATCCAACTGTGTAAATTAAGCAATTGAATAAGTAAATTAAATAAACAAAGTTAATCAATTTAAATAAGTAAATTAAGGCAATTAAGCATGGTTTTAAAAATCATTCACCAAATTGAAAAGTTTAGTAGTTAAACCTTCCAAAATCTTAGTGACCAAGTCAACATTTTTGTTTTGTTTTTTTTTTATTTTTGGAAAATTCTAAGCCAAATATAAAAAAGGAACTGGACAATTGATTGGTTCCTAGCTTGAACAGTTCGACCACCTGGGTCAACAATGAATTTATAACCATGCAATAGGTGAGTTACCTAATTGATTAAGTAAATTAAGCTACGCAAATAGATCAATTAAAGAAATTAAGCTAATTACACTAAATAAGCAAATTAAGCCAACTATGTAAATTAAGCAATTGAATAAGTAAGTTGAATTAAGCCAATTAAGTGAATTAGCCAATTGATTAACTAAATTAAGCTAAGTAAATAGAGTCATTAAATAATCAAAGATAATTAAGACAAATAAGTAAATTATGTTATTGTTAATTAAATAAATTAAAATAAGTAGTTAAAGTAATTAAAGAAACTAAGTAAATTAGTTTAATTAAGAAAATTGAGTTACTAAGTTAATTAAGTGATTGTTAATTTCATATTAGCTAAGCTAATTAAGTTAGTGTTTAAGTAATAATTTACTCTTAATTGTTGTTAATTATTTACTATTTAATTAATTATTATTAATTTAATGACTCTATTTTGGTAAAATCCTTAAGGCACTTTATTTCAAGGTTAATAAAATTTATTTTCTAACTAATAGATCTTTTAACATATAAAGCAGCCTTTTCAAACTTTAGGGTCTAAAGTGACCTTTTCAAACTTGAATAATCCCACATAAGCATGTTTTTATTATTTTATTCATTGTCCAACGGATCCATTGACAGCACTGTAACACCATCTTTTGTTTTTTTTTTTTTTTTTGCCATAAAAGTGACCTTTCCATCATAGTTTGAGGGCAAAAGTGGAATTTTAATTCTTTAGGGTCTAAAGTGGCTTTTTGCAAAGTTAAAGGGTGTACGCACACACACACACAGTTTCATGCTCTCCTTTTCTTTTCATCCATGATCAAATTTTCGTTTCCAAGAATTACCCCCATCTATTAGGTAATACTTTCTTTGCAAAATTTATGAAACGATGGCTACTTTGTTTTTTCTCCTTCCTCTCTCTCTCTCTCTCCATATGAATTGAGAATCTTCCGCATATGGGGAGGCACCAATGGTTCAAACTGTATGCCGGTTTTTAGTTTTGTGGTTCCTGATGAGCTGCTTTCTCCAAGTAGCAATTTCTATTGAAGACCTACAAGAGAAGAATCATTGTTTAATTGAAAATGTTAGTTATGAAATATTATATAGTATGTTCATATTTTCATTGTTAGCTGAGGGTACACATTGAAGTTTCAGAGCTGAGTTTTCAAGTTGGCTTGGCTTGTTGATGAGATGGATTCTCCTAGTAGCGATTTTCCTTAAAGACCTACAAGAGAAGATTCATTGTTTAGTTGAAAACTGTAGATATGAAATTCTATATAGATATGTTCATATTTGGATTATTAGATGAGGGGTACACCTTCAAATTGTGATTCAACTCCAATAGTGGATTTTGTACATACAGTTGAAATAGTTAGGATAGTAGCCTGTGATTTTCAGCCTCCCAATTAACATTAGTAACGAATGTAATTATTGGGAAGTATTGTCCTGTAGGCTCAACAATAATGGTGTATGGTTTCCACATTTAAGCATGTCTCACCAGTTGTGTCCCATAAATGTGTATTTAAACATTATAGTAATAACAAAAAATGGATGTTTTTTAATAATAAGTAAAATTGTAGCAAACTAATTACCTGAGACTTGAGTTCAGGTAATTTTAATAATAAGTAAAAATGAATATGGTATGTGTGAGAAATTACCAAGACTTGAGTTCATTTGATTCAATGATTTCTGGATTCCAAATGATTTGTGTGTACTTGACAATCCTAAGTGGATGGTCAAAGGGGAAAATAAGTATAAACTAAAAACATATGTGAGAAAAGTGGATTTTGATCTAAAATAATCATTCAAAATCCAACTTTTTTAACTCTGGATGGGGTAGTTTAAGATAGTGGGACAAGTCATATAAAACTTGTTTAAAACTTATGCTAAATACAACTTCACTGTTAGTATCCTCCATGAATGCTGCAAAGACAACAAACAAATAAAAGAGAAGTACAAACAATTTAATACAACCAAACAAGTGAGTTAGAAACAAAAATCGAATAGTGTAGTTTGATGCCATGTAGAGTTTAGTACTCTTCATTAAATAATGGATGAATTTGTAGTTAGTGTTCCTTGCTTATGCCCACATGAGAAATTGTATTGGCACCATGACACTTATTTCTTATGCAACTTGTACCCTTTTTGTTTCTTTTTCTTTTTCTTTTTACAATTTCCATGTCAAAAAATAATTATTTTGAATATTTTTATGTTTATGTATTTCATGTAATATTGTATATTTTTCATTTTATCATTCCCTTCTTTTTTTGAAATTTTAATTCTTGGTTGGAATCGGGAATCGGGAATTGTGAATTTATATCATTTTTTGTATTTTTTGTTTTATCACCTTTGGGTTTCTTTTTTTTTTTTCAATTTCCCAGTAGGAATATAATGATTTTGAATTTCCAAAAGCATTAGTGGATCAAGGTGTGTTGTATTTAGGTCAAGGTGGCAAATTGCAAGGCTGAGCTTCCAAAAGCACGAGGATGATTTATTTTTTATATTTGTTGTTCAATATGAATGTCTTCCCCATTTTTGTTCTTTTTGTGCAAGGATTGGGCACGAAGCTACAGCTTGTCATATTCGTCATAAATTGAACGTGGCTATAGACTCTTGTTCGGATGCTGCTATAAAGAAAAAATTTCAAGCGTTGGTGAATGATCGTATTACAACAGACATTAGGACGCCTCTTTCTGTACGAATGTCATCTACATCCCGTGCTTCTCAGGAGGCACCTGCTGCGGAAGAGCACCCTTCATCAGATACATTATTGTAGACTTCAGAATTGTCGCCGGCGAAGACACCAGCAATTTCATCACCAGAGATCGGAGTTCGTATTACTATGGTGGTCATGAACGGTTACACCACGTCATAGTTAAAGACTCCTCAGCAACTGCCAATAAGCCCAAAGTGGTTACTTGTAAGTTCGTGCATTCACAAATTTTTTATGTTGATGACAGAATTACTCCTAGTCTGATGGAGGCCCATCTCACCATTAGGGGCGGCAGCTCATAGGATGAGGATAAGAGTCTAAGATAAGTCAAGAAAGGATTTTATGAAAGGGGAACAACTATGCATCCCTTGCACTTCCCTCCGCAAAAAGATCATCAAGGATCTACATGGGGGTGGATTAGCGGGACACCTGGGAAGGGATAAGACAATTGAAGCAGTTAAAAGGCGTTACTACTGGCCGAAGGTAAGAAGGGATGTGTCCACTATTGTAAGCAGATGTTATATTTGTCAGATAGCTAAGGGATAAACACAAAATAATGGTCTCTACATGCCCCTACACGTTCCTACTGCTATTTGGGAAGACTTGTTCATGGATTTTATGCTAGGCTTGCCAAAAACCCAAAGGAACATGGACTCCGTCTTTGTGGTGGTTGACAGGTTCTCAAAAATGGTTCACTTCCTCCCATGCAAGAAAACAGCAGATGTATCAGTAACAGCCAAATTATTTTTCAGGGAGATTGTTCGTTTACATGGGGTACCCAAGACCATCACATCAGATCGTGACACAAGGTTCCTAAGTCACTTTTGGATGACCCTGTGGAGGTTATTTGACTCATCACTAAATTTCAGCAGCACAGCCCATCCACAGACAAACGGATAGACAGAAGTGGTAAACCGGACCCTGGGTAATTTAATTCGTAGTATATGTCGGGAGAGGCCAAAACAGTGGGATTTCGCCATAACTCAGGCTGAGTTCGCCTATAATAATGCAGTGCACAGTTCTACAGGTAGATCCCCATTCTCCATCGTGTATATGAAGGTTCCTAATCATGCTTTGGATTTAGTGAAGCTACCTAGAGTCCCCGGTGTCGGTGCATCTGCAAAACAAATGGCGGACCAGATCCAATCCATCCAAGAAGTCGTGAAGCAAAAACTAGAGCAAACCAACGCCAGGTACAAGTTAGCAGCAGACAAACATCGTCGGGCCCAAGTATTTGACGTTGGTGATGAAGTTATGGTATTCTTGAGGAAGGAAAGGATTCCTGTGGAAAAATACAACAAGTTGCAGCCTCGGAAGTACTGTCCATACAAGATCATGAAGAAAATCAACGACAATGCCTATGTCGTGGACCTGCCAGATCATATGGGTATCTCCAAAACCTTCAATGTTGCTAACCTTCACCGCTACCTGCCAGAGATGACACTTGCCTATCCTAGTCATGACTCGGGGTTGAGTTCTTTCCAAGTGGGGGAGAATGATGGAAGCCCATCCCAAGGCCCATCTCACCATTAGGGGCGGCAACTCATAGGATGAGGATAAGAGTTCAAGACTCGTCAAGATTTCCAAGAATTCAAGATAATCCAAGATTCATGCATCAAGGGAGATCAGACGGTGGAGATCAAACCAAGAAGAGTTCGATCCTATTAGATTAGATATTTGGATCTATCCTAGTTGTTCTTTCCTAGTTCTTTTACAATTTCTAAATATATTATAAATACTGCTATTTTCCCAGTTAATAATCATCAATTCAGACTTCAGAATCAATTCAGATTTTCTCTTCAAATTTTCGCCACCTTTTCTCTCTCCTTTAGAGAATTCGGTTTTCTTTGCTAGGAGCTAGCAATCGCCCGGTGCTTGCAAAGCCAGCCCGGTTTTCCATTGCTTCCACGTTGCGTCATTGTCCCTCCAGTTGTAGTTCCGTCAAATCAAGGAAGTTGTAGTCTTATACTAATTCTCCATCCTTAGTTCATGTTGAAACTTCTGCCAACGTTCCTACATCTAGATGTTTTAATGTTTCTTCTTCTGATGTGTTGCCTACTCCCATGGAGAAGGAGTTCAATGCAGGAAATTCAACTACAACAAATGCCGAAGCTTTATTTTCTCTGACAATATCTAATGCTACCAATGTTGCCTTTCAACCTCATAAAGCAATTCGGATTTTCCTCTTCTCTCTACTAACCCACTCAAATCAGTTCACCTTCTCTCTCTCTAACTTTGGACATTCGAATTCCAAAAGAGAACGTAATTCTCGGCAGAATCTCGTCGCAAAAAGGAACTTCTTCCTCTTTCTTTCCTAAACTCATGTATTACTTCGCAGACCGAAACAAAGAGAGTCTGAGAAAACAAAGTGGAGAGGAGAGCGGACCGAATGGAACGGATGGTCTGACTGTTCGAACCAAACGGACAAGGTGGTAGAGGAGACCGGCTAGATGGAGTGCTAGAACCAGAAGGAGGTGGTGAAGACGGGGGTGCTCGATGTCGACGAAGGTGGTGGAGAGGGGGCTGGAGCTGCCAAGGGCAACGAAGAGGCGATAGGAGTTACTGTAGAGGTAGGATTGGGAGGCGGGGGGGAGACAATGGGAGATACAGGAGTCACCGGAGAGGTAGTATTCGTAGAAAGCGGAGAAGTGGGAGAAGGAGAGGCCACAAGGGGTGACGACATTGGCGGATTCTCGCCAAACAAGCTTCTAATCTTGCCTGCAAATGATCTCAATGGAAAAACATAAGCTAACAAGACAACCAGGACGGTGGGTGGGTTTTGTTTTATCCGGCAGCGCGTGTAGGAAAGCCAACGAGTTTCTGTCACTCTGGTAGCCCAACTTCATCTCTAACCATGTAGGGTTTACCTCTGCAAACATCTCTTGATGATGATGCTAATATGCAAATTGACACTGATCTTAGCCTTATACGATCTTCCTCGAAGGCTTTTGTTGATGCTGGTTCTGAAGGCAAATTTCTACTCACTCCTTGAATTTGTAGAAGCGATCTCGCCTTGCATTCACTATGAATTCTTCTACTGCAATTGGGGCTGAGGTGGTAGGCCCTCAAGTGCCACCACCCCAGCCATGAAGCTAATGTCTTGGAATTGCCAGGAAGGGGGGAGTCCCCTGGCAATTCGTCACTTATCTAGACTCCTTCAAACTGAGAAACCAGCTATCTCCTTCATTATGGAAACTCGGTGTAATATGTCTAAATCTAATAAATTACTTCATCAATTCCCCCATTTGGGCCATCATGTAGTTCCTTCTGTCGGTCGCAGTGGTGGAATCTAGTTTCTCTGGACTTCTGATATTTCTATCTCTATTTCTTATTCCACCTCCAACATAGTTGTTGTAGATGTTATAAACTCACCCACTCACTTCCGTTGGAGCATCTTCTTTGTTTATGGTCATCCAGTTCGATCTCAAAGATCAACCATTTGGGATGAGGTGAGACGTCTAGGACATTGTTCTAGTCACCCTTGGGTATTGATGGGTGACCTCAATGCTTTTTGTTCTGAGAATCATAAAGAGGGAGGACGACCTGTTTCAGCTTCGGATATATTTGGGGTTGAACTGTACTCTTTAATTGCTTATTACGGACTTCAAGACTTGGGTTTTCAAGGGCCTAGATTTACTTGGTCCAATCAATGACATATTACTGATTTGATTTCAGAGAGGATCGTTTGTGTTCTAGTCACCAACCAATGGTTACTCTTTTTTACTTCAGCTTGGGTTCGTCATCTACCTGCAGTGGGTTCAAACCACTGTCCACTACTTTCTACTATTCTTTCCCATTGTTGAAGAGATAGACCTTTATAATTTGAATCTTATTGGACTAGGCTGAATGGCTTCCATGACCAAGTGTCAAAGATCTGGACTTCCACTCCTAATGGGTTTTTCGACAAATGTTTATCTTGTAAATCCTCTCTACGCAATTGGGCGATTCAAACTCATGGTCTCTTACAACAGAAAAGAAAATATCTTCTCTCTAGAATTGAGGTTCTTCAATCTTCGGAACGCTCTTCTACTAATTTAGAAGAAGAGAGAGCCTTGCAAAAAGAACTTGATGAAACTCTTGAATTGAAGAGTTAAAGCTTGAAAGACAAAGATCTAAAAAAATGGGTCGAATTTCATTAGACAATTAAGAGCTTGTACAAGGCTGTATATATACAAGAAGAATAATGAAAGAATTAGAAGCAATTACAAGAATAGAAGTAACAAATTAAGGCAAGAGTTTCATTAGGAAACTTCCAAAGAGTAGAGTTTCCTTTTTGCTTTGATTGATATCTCTATGGTAGGAATTCTATGAATAGTACCTGGTGAAGACTAGAGCCCTCTTTGGTAAGGGATCTAGAGCTCTCTTTGGTAGGAGATCTAGAACCCTCTTTAGTAGGACGAGGAAGCCTAGGGCTAGTCGACTCCTCAATACGCCCCCTCAAGTGAAAATGGGCAGGAAGCACATGAAGCTTGGACCTAAGCTAGTCAAACTGTTGAGACGTCAAAGGCTTAGTGAAAATATCCACAACCTAGTCTTCAGTAGGAAGGAACCGCACCACCAAGGATTTTTTAAAAATAAGATCACGAAGAAAGTGAAAATCAACCTCAATGTGTTTAGCGCGAGCATGAAAAATGGGATGAACCGCGAGGTACGTGACCCCAATATTGTCGTAGTAGAGAACCAATGGCGATTGAGTTTTGACACCCAAATTGGAGAGGAGAGAGTTCAGACACAACAGTTCTGTAGCGGCATTAGCTAGAACTCGAAATTCAGCCCCTATGCTAGACCAAGCTATTGTAGGCTACTTCTTAGCGCTCCATGAAACCAAATGAGAACCAAGAAAAATACCATATCCGCCAATAGAACATCTGTCATTAGGGCAACCAGCCCAATTGGCATCGGAGTATGTTGTCAAGGTGTCTGACAAGTTTGCTGCACCCCAATGTTCCTTTGAGTCACCTCAGTATCCTCTTTACTGCACCCCAATGTTCATCAGTAGGAGCTTGTAAAAACTGACAAACTTTATTCACTGCAAAGGCAACATCTGGCCTTGTCAGAGTGACATACTAAAGGGCACCTACAATGCTCTGGTAGTGGGATCAAATAGTGGTTCACCGTTAAACCGAGAGAACCAGGATGAGGTGGCCATTGGACTAGAAACAGGTTTGGCCACAGCAAGGTTAGTCTTCAACAGAAGATCCAAAATATACTTACATTGAGAAAGAAATAATCCGGTGGCATCATGATGAGATTCAATACCAAGAAAGTAGTGCAACGACCCCAAGTCTTTCAAAGCAAAGGTTTGAGATAAAATGCTGATAAGTTGAGAAACATGAGCAGAGGAGGATCTAGTAATAATAATATCATCAATATAAACAATGATGTAAATGAATAGAGAGGGGTCACACTGGGAACCCCAAAAACCGAGATCATATAGATGATTACTCAACCAGGAAAACCAAGCCCGAGGAACCTATTTGAGCCCATAGAGGGCCTTATGAAGTTTGCAAACATGATAGGGATAATTGTTGTCCTCAAAGCCTTTCAGTTGATGCATAAAAATAGTCTCGGTAATAAATCCATTAAGAAAGGCATTATGAACATCCAACTGACAAACGTCCCAACCACAAGAAACTGCAAGTGCAAAGTAGCAGGTTTGACTACAGGATTGAAAGTCTCAATGAAGTCAACGCTCGGAACCTAAGTGAAGCCTTGTGCAACAAGACGGGCTTTGTAACGATCAATGGAACCATCAGGGTGTCGTTTGATTTTGAAAACACACTTGGAGCCAACCACATTCATAGAAGCATAATAGGGAACCAGTTCCCAAGTACCATTTTGAAGCAAGGCATGAAATTCGACAACCATGGCAGCCCACCAGTGAAGAGACTTGGAAGCCTGTCCATAAGAGAAGGGTTCCTCCTCATGAGTATGAACATCATTCAGTAAAGCAGCTGGAAGAGGATGGCGAGTGGCAGTTAATGCCTGAGTCGACCTAGACGCCATAAACCTTGTCATCATTGTATGAGTGCGCACCAGAGGATCTACAACAGGAGTTGTGTTGAACAGTTCCTGAATAGGGTGGGTGCACAGAACTGGCAGGGAATCAGCACTGAGAGAAACTTCTTGTTCTGGCTCAAAGAAAGAAGTAGCAGATGCCTCATTAGTAACAGATATAGATGATATGGGAGAAGAGGATACCTCAGGAGCAGCAGGAGTTGGACACATGTCATCACTAATGGTGCCCAAAGAAGGGAGAAGAACTCTAGTGGGAGTAACAGGGACGGAAAGCGGTGATGACTGTGCTGATCCGGGAAAGGAGTGTTCATCGAAGACAACATGTCTAGCAATTATTTCTTTGTCAATAACAGGATTGTAAAGATATAGGGAGCAGAGCGAAAATCCATCTTGTGTGCATAATAAGACCAAAGAAGAGGGTAACACTTACAACCAAAAACCTATAGTACAGAATAATCAAGAGACTTTCCAAACAAATTCTCATAAGGAGAGAGATTACCAAGGCCCGGAGTTGGCGGTCAATTGATGAGGAAAATGGCAGTTTCAGCAGCATTTGCCCAGAAGGATTAGCGGAGAGAGGAGAACGCCAGTAGAGACAACGTGGACTTAATAACATGTTGATGTTTATGCTCAACACTACCATTATGATCATGCATATGAGGACAACAGAGGCGGTGAATAATACCAGCATTATCAAGATAATGAGAGAAATTGCGAAATTCTCCACCCCAATTACTCTGAAACATCTTAATTTTTGTAGAGAAAAGATTTTTCACATAATTCTTAAAGTTAATAAAAGCATTAAACACATCTAACTTCCTTTCAAGAGGAAAAATTCATGAAAGTCGAAAATATGCATCCATAAATAGAACATAGTATTTGAAGCCCTTATTGGACAAAGTTGGGGCAGGTCCCCATACATCAGAAAACACTAGTTCAAGAGGTGCAGAAAAAGTGGTAGTTGAAGATGGTAGACTTAAACAATGGGCTTTACCCATTTGGCAAGCTTCACACACAAAATGACAACTGAAAGATCCAAAATAAGGTAAACCAAATTTACAAAAATATTTTTCACAACTCGGAGAGATGCATGACCAAGTCGTTGATGCCATTCTGCCATAGAAGTTTCTCGCCTACAAAAGCTGTCAAGTTCTCTATCTTGTGTCGAACTGCTCCAAGAAATTGATAGAGTTCGTCTCTACTGGGTCCTTGGAGTAAAACTCTCCCCGTATGGTCCTTCAAGACAAAGAAATCCAAATGAAATTCAAAAATCATGTTATTATCATTGGTAAATCTACTTAAATATAGCAAATTTTTAGTAAGAGAAAGAACATGAAATATATTCTTCAAGGAAAACTAATTATGATTGCAAACTAGAAAAGTCGACCCTGTATTATTTATAGTCAAACCTATTCCATTACCAATCTTGACTTGATCAGAACCTTAGTATTAAGTTCAAACTTGTAGGTTATCAGCATCCAGTGTCATGTAATGAGTGGTGCCACTATCCGGATACCAGATTTGATCAAATCCGGTTCGAGACATAAAGCCGTTGTCTGAGATGTCACTGTGAAAGGTGATGCATCCAGAAGCGCATCGTTAAACACTCCGGAACACCAATTTAAACATTTATAAATTTACCGTTTCTCACAAAAAAATATAAACGTAGTAAATGGGTGAGAACGGGTCGTATCCATAGGGAAGTAAGGGAAAAATAATTATGTACTTAAATCCGAGAGAAGAAACACAAAGGGGAGTTGTAGAAATATAAAATTAATTAATTAAAAAGAAAAAAATGGAATTCATTAAAACCAAATTCAAAAAGTACTGAGAATAACAAGTGCATAAAAATAAATAAATAAATAATATAAACAAAATAAAAATGTCTAAGAATCCGATCAGATGTAGCAGTTTCCAGTTCTCATTCCACCCTCGAACTTCTCAAGCTAGGCCTTCCGTCTTACCTGGTCGAATTTCAGATCTGCAGAAGAGAATTAAAACACAAATAAAATCTAATAAAAGTAAATTTGCATGAAGGAAAAATAAATTGAAATTAAAGAACATAAAGTAATTCTAAAACTGAAGAAAATATGGTTGGGATTCAAATCCAGAGGTGGCAGTAGTGGTGTTGGCGAACTGCAAGTAGGAACCCCTCTTCTTGCCTGGGCGTCCACCTCTTCCTCTACCCTTGAACTTCTCAAGATCAGTCTTCCTTCTTACCTGGGTGAATTGACCAACCCCTTCTACAGGGCCCCTAGAACCCTTTTTATAGAGAAGGGTGGACACAACTAGAAATAGGGAGAAAGATGGGGGTAGCAGTTGGGATTTAGTAGAGTTAGGGACGCCCTAGGGTTTCTAATGGATGACTTAGATGGTTTTGGGGTGATCCTATGGCTGAAAATGGAAGAAGAGGGCACCCAATATTATGTAGGGCTGAGATTTGGGCGCCCAGAAATGGAGGGTGTAGATTAGAACATCTAGGGTTAAAGGGTTAAGATTAAAAGAATTATATGGTGCCCTAGATTGAATGGTTGGGATATAGGATGGAGGGAGTGGCTGAGATTTAATGGTGATGAGCTGAATGGTGAGGATTAGTAGAATAGGTAGCTCCTAGGGTTAGAATGCTAAAAAAAGAGCACCCTACAATGGATGATGGAGATTAGAAGGGATGGAAGGTGAGGATTTAGCAGTTATGGGTGGCTAGGGTTTGTTAAGAGTGAAAAGAATGGGTTAAAATGCTCCATAGGGTTTGCTAATGAGAGGGGAGCATGGTAATACAGTAGGATGGGCGCCAACTGGGTTTAGTAGATAGAAGGCGCCCTCCTATTCTCAGTTCTTTACAAAAACACCCCCTCTCTCAGCTGGACTTTACACCGGCTTCCCAAAAACTGCATTTCAGCCATGAAAACTTCCCAGTTTTCTACATAATTTGCATAGAGACCCTTAGAGGTCACATAATTGATTTTAACTGGGAAAATGGTGCACTTTGACTACTCTAAGGCCGAAAATGCCCCTGAATTGATGCCCTTAAAGCATCAAAATGCAAGGTTATCAAAAGGCTATAGGATCTATCGGATGCGAAGTGTTCTCTCCTTGATACGAGAGATCAAATCTTTTGTAACACTTCAGTGCTCCATGGCCAAGTTTGTTACAAAGTTGACAAATAATACTATTTCCTCTTCCACGACCTTGTCCATGGCCTGAGGGCTGACCACCATGCCCCCTACCTCTGCCATGATTGTTGCCACCCCTGCCTTCATTATAAGAACTATGAGAGGACTGAAAGTTGTTAGTCAACTTTTTATTATTATTCATTGCAAGATTTGCATTAAGATTTTCACTAGAAAAATTGTGCTATAAAAGCCAGGCTTCATGACTCAGAAGTAACCCAAGAACATCACTAATATTGAGTTGATCTACATCAGCTTGATTTGTAATGAATATAATAAGGGATTCATACTCACTGCCCAAGCCTGATAGAATGTATAAAACCATATCTGCTTTCGCCACTGGTTTTAAGACTGCAGAAAGATTATCTGCAATTGTTTTGGCTTTCTAAACATAATCGCTGATGAGGTTTTGAAGTTAACGTCTAAGTTGATACGTCTCTATATCAGTTTTGCACAAATTCGAGCGCGCACGGACTCCGAGAGAAGAAGAATATAAGGGAAGGGACGAACAGCGGATGAAAGAAGGAAGGAGATTATTATTATTATTATGCTGACTTGATCTTCCAATACAATCATAGCTATTTAAATACTTCCACAAAGCATCCTTCCCTAATTAACTCACTGGTAATAAAAGTAAATCTCTCCTAAAATGTCTCTAGCGGCTCTACGATTGGCAAGGGAATCTTCATTGCTCCTGATTATTAGCTAGCCATCCATGCATAGTCCATTCAGTCATAAATATAATTTCCATCCATCCATTTCACTAGTTTCCTTATGCGGCCTGAGCGTCTGACTTGGGGATCTTCTTGTTGATTGAGTTCCTGAATGATTGGCGTATCAATCTCCTCCTCTAGTGAAGCCACCTTGTCCTCAAGATAGAGGGTCGGATAGAATTGCTTGAGTGACTCGAGAGGTTCCTAGGTAGCGTCATCCGGCGAGGCGTCACTCCATTGCACTAGTGCTTGGTCTTTGGTACGGTTGCCCTTCAGGATCTGTCTTCTGGCGCAAATAGCAACTGGAATCGCAACCGGTTTACTGTCGTGGGCTTCTGGTGGAAGCGACCGCGGGGCCTCTGTGCCATCACCCCAGAACAGTTTTAACACCGAAGCGTGGAAGACAGGATGGATTTTGGAGCCTTTCGGTAATTTCAATCGATAAGCTACTCTACCAATTCGCTCAAGCACCTTGAAGGGACCATAATACTTTTTCGCAAGTTTATGTGAGGAACGTTGCGCTACCGAAGTCTGTCGGTAGGGTTGGAGCTTAACCGAAACTTGGGTGCCGGGTTCCAAGAGTAATTCACGTCGCTTCCGATTGGCTTTTTGCTCCATGCGGTGTTGTGTCTCACGAAGGTTGGCTTTCAAGGTACAAAGTAACTGATCACATTCTTCCATAAGCTCGTCTAAGGCATGAACTGTTGTCGAGTGCTTTACGTACCAAGGAATGACCGGTGGTAGACGACCGTACAAGGCTTGGTATGGTGTCATCTTGATGTCGTTGTGATAGCCGGTGTTATAGCTAAATTCTGACCACCCCAAGAACTCATACCATGTCTTCGGCCGGTCTTGGGCGAACGCCCTTAAGTACTGTTCCAGCCTCCGATTCACGACTTCAGACTGGCCGTCGGTTTGCGGGTGGTAGGCAGTGATGTGGTGTAACGTTGTCCCACTTAACTCAAAAAGCTTGCCCTAGAATTTGCTCATGAAGATGGAGTCACGGTCCGAGACAATAGAGTTGGGAAAACCATGTAACTTGATCACCATGGTAGAGAATAATCCGGCTGCCTTTTCTGCCATTACATTCGTCGGAAGAGCTCTGAAGTGGGCATACTTCGTTAAACGGTCCACCAAGACCATAATGACCGTGCAACCATGCAACAGGGTAGGGCAACCACAAAATCCATTGTTAAGTCATCCCAAACTTGTGCCGGAATTGGAAGGGGTTGGAGTAACTCGGTCGGCGCTTGCGTGGAGGTCTTGATTTGCTGACACACAAGGCACTCCGCAATGAAGGACTCGACATCGCACCGCATCCTGGGCTAGTAAAAATTAGCCGACAACCTGACCAAGGTCCGTTTCACACCGGTGTGCCCGGCCATCGGCATTGCATGGAATTCGTGTAATAAACCAGACTTGAGAGATGATGAGGGACTAATGTAGAGCCTGTCTTTGTAGAAAAGAAGCCCATCTTTGACGGTAAAACTGGGAAGTAGTGAACCAGCCGCCATTTGTTGGTGTAGGTGTACCATATCCAGTAGTGTATGGTTTTCACTTCGCAATGTGTTGAGGAACTCCGGGATGGGGCTGCTTGCGATCATCATCAGTGTGGATGGTCCATCGGTTGAGGGCTCATCTTCGTGAACCCTTGATAGTGCATCAGCAACCTTATTGGCACAACCCGGTTTGTATTCAATTTGGAAGTGGAAACCGAGTAGCTTACGGACATAAGCATGTTGGTCCGGCGCTTGAACCACCTGTTGCAGCAGTTCTTTAAGGCTCCGATGGTTTGTCCTAATAATAAAAAAACGGCCCAACAAGTATTGTCTCCATTTTTGCACATCTTCAACGATCGCATGCAATTCCTTGTGGTACGTTGATGTCGCTCGCATTCTGATTCCCATCTTCTTACTAAAGAAAGTGATCGGACGGTTTTCCTGCATTAATACAGTGCCCACACCAACGTTTGAGGCATCCGTTTCAATGACGAACTGTAGTTCAAAATTTGGGAGTCTTAGAACGAGTGCATTGGACAGAGCATTCTTCAGTGCGATGAATGCTTCCTCGGCTAACTCAGTCCAACAGAACACGTCCTTCTTAAGCAACTCTGTTAACGGTGCCGCGATGCTTGCATAGCCCTAGATAAACCGACGATAATAATCGGTAAGTCCCAAAAATCCACGGAGTTGTTTTAATGTAGTGATAGCCGGCCATTGGAGCATGGCTTCCACCTTCTTGGGATCAGCATGGACACCCCGACTGTCGACAACGTGGCCTAAATAGTCAATTGACTCCCGGCAAAAATGACAATTAGATAGCTTGATGTAGAACTGTTGAGAGGCTAAACAGTCCAAAACTTGTTGGAAATGGAAGACATGAGACTCCTCATCAATGCTATAAATTAGGATGTCATCGAAGAACACCATGATGAACTTTCGCGAGAAAGGGGCTAGTGTCCGGTTCATGGCGGCTTGAAACGTTGAAGGAGTGTTAGATAGTCCAAATGGCATCACCAAGAATTCGTAATGGCCCTCATGAGTCTGGAAAGTCGTTTTGTAAATGTCCTTGTCATGAATCCGGATTTGGTGATAGCCGGCTCGCAAGTCCAATTTAGTAAACACAGTTACCCCTCCAAGCTCATTAAATAGCTCATCAATGGTGGGAATAGGGAATTTTTCTTTGATGGTTGCGGCGTTTAAAGCACAATAATCCACGCAAAATCTGTATGTACCATCTTTCTTCTTGACCAAGAGGACTGGCAACGAAAAAGGACTCTGGCTTGGGCGTATAATCCCCTGGTCTAACATCTCATGCACGAGCTTCTCCATCTCTGTTTTTTGGAATTGCGGGTACCGATAAGGGCGGACGTTCACTGGGAGCAAGCCCAGAAAGAGATGGATGCGGTGAACTTGAAAACGATGAGGGGGTAGGCCGGTGGGTGGTCTGAAAACGTCTTCATAATGCTGCAAAACTTGGAGGACAGACTTCGGCAATTCTTCTGGGAAGGATATATCTGATGCCGCCTTCTCCTGTGTACTGTCCTGTTGCAACTGGTACATCTCATACGCAGCGGCGATCCCGTCATGGGACACCAAAGCTTGTAATTGGTTGAAAGAAAGTCATTTCGGAGCTAGCGTGGCATCTCCTTGTAAGACCACCATTTGACCCTACCATCGAAACTCCATGGAAAGGGCTGCGAAGTCCTGAGCAACAATCCCTAATCCTTGCAACCATTGTATACCCAAGACAGCCCATGGATCGGTAAAACAAACAGGGCTACCGGAAAAGAAAAGCCTTGCATGTGAAGTGGAACCTCTGGGCATTGGCGATCACAAACCAAAAAGTCCCCATTGCCAATATAAACCTTAAATTAGGAAACGGGGGTAGCGTGCAACTGAAGTTTCTCTGCCAATCGGGGTTGAATGAGATTGTGCGTGCTGCCGCTGTCGATGAGGACATGAACTCGATGACTATTAATGTCGCCCCATATCC
>NW_010729090.1:3215532-3231523 GCF_000365185.1 Nelumbo nucifera
GAATGAGATTGTGCGTGCTGCCGCTGTCGATGAGGACATGAACTCGATGACTATTAATGTCGCCCCATATCCACAACGAACGAGGGCTGCCTGGGCCGGCCATGGAGTTGAGGCTCGAGATGTCACCAGTTATGACGGGGTCCTCTTCCCTCGTACTACAGTTGTCATCTTGAGCAGCTGGCTCAACCTCCTCGTCTTCGGAGATTAGAAGCATAAAGGATTTGCCGTGACATTTATGATTAGCGGACCACTTTTGATCACAATTAAAGCACAAGCCCCGTTGACGCCGTTCTTGCATCTCACTGGGGGTTAACCTTCGAATGGGTATATTCGGGGAATTGGGTGGTGCTGGACGGTTGGTGTTTTGCCTCGACGGTGGTAGCGCTGGTAAGGCGGGAGGTGGTGGAGTGGGTAGCAACGCCGGCTTTTGGCTCGTGGATGAATCCGTGATAATCGGAGTGGATGTCGTTGTATACTGTATCGGTTGTGAGGACCGTTGCTGCCAGCGTGGGCCTGAAGGGTAGGGCATCTGTGAAGCTTCATATTTATCTTCAAATAAGCAGGCTAAAGAAAAAACCTTGTTCAAGGATTTTGGTCGGGCGATCAACAATTCCCGCTGCAGCAATGGTTTTAGTCCGGATATAAAAAACGAGATTAACAAAGACTCCGAGATACCCGCGGCACGGTTCATAAGTCTCTCGAATTCTGCCTGGTATGCACTCATCGATCCACATTGAATGAGTTTTGAAAGTGCCCCTGATAATCCTCAAACTGAGACGGGCCGAACCGCAACTTGACTTGGTGAAGAAAATCGGTCCAATCACGGAGGAGGTTATTATTGGTCATCCATTGGAACCACTCCGAGGCCATTCCTTCAAGATGGAATGCCACAATCTGAATCCGTTGATCTTCTGCGGTACCGACAAAGTCAAAATATTGTTGAATACGGAAAATCCATGTGAAGGGATCGGTGCCATCGAAACGAGGAACGTTGAGTCGCAACGATCTGTTGGTGTCGTGAGCATTGGTTGAGAGCGGTCGGGATGGATGGTGTGTTGACAGAGGCATGGGCAACCTGCTGGACGAACTGCCGTCGGTGGTTTTTGGTTCCTTACCACGGACTTGAGATTGTAGTTGGTCGATCAATTGTTGCATGGCATCGATCGACACTTTCTGAGATGCGTATTGGTCCTGCATGGACTGTATCTGCACATTGAGCGAATCAAATTGTTGTTTCATAGCAGCCATAAAATTTTCTTGCATGGTTTGAAGGATTTCAGTTTGATCAGACATGGTTTTGGATGTTCGGGTTCACGCCTTCTCAATGAGATCTCCAGTTTGATACATCTCCATATCAGTTTTGCACAACTTCGAGCGCGTGCAGACTCCGGGAGAAGAAGAATAGAAGGGAAGGGACGAACAACGGATGAAAGAGGGAAGGAGATTATTATTATTAAGCTGGCTTGATCTTCCAATACAATCATAGCTATTTAAATACTTCCACAAAGCATCATTCCTTAATTAACTCACTGGTAATAAAAGTAAATCTCTCCTAAAATGTCTCTAACGGCTCTATGATTGACAAGGGAATCTTCATTGCTCCTGATTATTAGCTAACCATCCATGCATAGTCCATTCAATCATAAATATAATTTCCATCCATCCATCCATTTCGCTGGTTTCCTTATGCGGCCTGAGCGTCTGACTTGGGGATCTTCTTGTTGATTGAGTTCTTGAATGATTGGTGTATCATTGAAGTACCCTGGATCGAGAATGAGAAAAGAAAGATCTCTCCAAAGCACTCCAAACTTCAGCGGCTGTAGAGAGTCCAACGACTTGTTCTAGGACTTCTTTAGTTAAAGAAGCTACAAGCCAGCTTAGGACCAACTGATCTAACTGCACCCAGGTGGAAAATTCTGGTTTCAGAATTCTTACTGTTATCAACAGGATCTAGAATCACTTCTGAGGGAGGCTTGGCCGATCCATCAATGAGTCCCATCAACTTGTGGGCTCGAAGTACTGGAAGCAATTGAGCTTTCTAGAGAAGAAAATTTTCACCATTGAGTTTGATTGTCCGATAATGAGAAATATTATGAATAGAACCGATGTTCATTGGTAGGGAAGAATTATGGGAAGAGGTTGAGCTCGAGCTCATTATCTCAGAAGCAATGGAGGTGTTGTAGGCCATGGCTCTTATACCAAGTTAAATCTTGAAAGATAGATTTAAAAGAATGGGTTGAATTTCACTAGACAATTAAGAGCTTTTACAAGGTTGTATATATACAAAAAGAATAATGAAAGAATTAGAAATAATTACAAGAATAGAAATAACAAATTAAGGCAAGAGCTTCATTAGAAAACTTTCAAAGAGGAGAGTTGCATTTTTGCTTTAATTAGTCTCTCTATGGTAGGAACTCTCTGAATAGTAGCTGGTCCAATTTTAGCAGGAAGACTAGAGCCCTCTTTGGTGAAGTATAGTCAGTCAGGGCTGCCGCGGGAGCTCGGAATGGCTGCGCTGTAGGAGCTCGGAACAGTTGGTCTGGCCTCATTCCCCGAGCTAGGTCCTTCATCTTCCGGCTGTCCCCCTGGCTTGAGGATTCGCCCTCCCTCTTCCTCTTCTCGGGTGCACCTTCGCTCTTCTGGTTGATCTCCTCCTCTGTTGCTATAAACCTGTCCGCAAGCTTAAGGAACTCGGCTATGGTCGCGGGCTGGTTGACGACCATGTGCCACTTAAACTCCTTGTATGTTACACCTCTCTTGGCTGTTGCGAGTCGCACCGCAGGGTCTAGACGCGATATCTGCATACATGCGTCGTTAAACCGCTTGACATATCCCCGGATAGACTCTCCTTCCTTCTAGATTATGCCAAGGAGGTTCTCCTCAATTCGTGGGCACCGCTTGCTGGTGACGAAGTGGGAGGTGAAAGCTTGTGCGAATTGCGCCCAACTCTTTATCGACCCAGGGGCAAGGTTTCGGTACCACGTGCGAGCCACCCCTTTGAAGGTAGTGGAGAAGGATACACACATGCAGGATTCACAGGCTCTCGCCAGGTGCATCTGGGACTGAAAAGGCGTCAACGTGATCATTTGGGTCGAACGACCCATCATACTTGTCGAGGGGGGGGGGGAGCTTGAAGTCCTTGGGCATTGGAACAACAAGGAATTTGGGAAACAGGGGGGACGGAACAGAAAGGAGGGTAGCCTTTGCTTCACCTGAGATTACCTCCTCCTTACCTTTGAGCTTGGGCAGGTCGCGCGTAGCGGTCCGGCGAGCTCGCCTGCGCCTCCGTTGTCGCGCTGGTGCTGCTCGCCTCAGTGTCGCCGAGCTCAATGAGCTTGGACTGCTGATGGTAGCTTTGGACTGAGGGGCCTTGCCCGTGGTTGGCGGCTAGAGCCTCGAACTGGTTCTCTGTGAGTGGGAGCCCGAATTGGGAGTGTTGGGGCACTGCGGGCTTGACCGGTTGGGTGGCCCTCGACTTGCCTGCAGGCTGCGGCACGGGGGCGGCCGGCCTCTCCCTCCTACCATGGGAAGAGGCTTGGCTCTTGGAGGGATTTTGGACCCGGGAGATCTCCCCTTGGCAAGGGCGCTCGCTCCGGGGGGAAGGCTTGGCTTGCTTTGCGACTGGGTGCCGAGGCGGGAGCTGCTGTGGAGTCTGGTGTAAGGAGGGGAACTGTTGCTGGTACTGGTATTGTGAGACTTGGTGCAACACTTGCTGCTGGTAGAGTTGGAGTTGCTGGAACTACTGCATTTGAGCTTGCATGGATCGCATGCACTGTACTAAGTCTTCCATCTGGTTTTGGTTCATCATTGTACTAAGTCTTCCACCGTGAGAGGCACATTCAAACTAGGTACTCCATCCACAGAGAGGGGGACGGTGAACTGTCCGAGGCAGACAGTGGGGAGCTGGGGTTGCTCCCCGGAGACGTTCGGGTTGGCACCACGCCCATCACTACTGGAAGAAGCCATGAGTGTTGAGTTTTTAGAAGAGAGTTGCAGAAACTAGGGGGAGGCTTTTTGAAGCGTTTCCCACAGACGGCGCCAAATGATGCTGCGCGATCCAGGCACTCCTAGTTGGCCGAAGCTTGGCTCTTAATTGGCGATGGAGGGTACCTGAGAAGGAAGATGAGATGAAGGATTCCTGTGGGTTTTTGCCCAGTGAGAACACTCTGATGCTTAAGTTAGAGTTCTGTAAGGAAAATGGAGAGTATGGGAGAAGCTAAGAGTATGGAAAGCGTAGAGTTAGAGAGATTACCCTGGCCCCTTGGGGGCTATGCTTCTTTTATAACATACCTCTACCAAATCAAGCGTAACCGCCACTGCCATATCGGGTGCAACCGTCACTACCCTCCTGTAACAACTGTTGTTTCCAAGGCTGAGGTGGCGGGCGCAAGCCGTCTCTGCAGGGTGTGTGCCTGTCGGGTGTGAGACACATTTCAGGGGTGGCAGGTACGATGCCACCTTTCACTAGGCAGGGGTGCAGTCCTCTGGTTTGGCATGTGTTATTAGGGAGACGTTTTCTGGACCCTTGGGTTACCTCGGGCCGAGCTGTATTCTGTCGGGCTCACCGGTACTAAGGTACCAGTGATGAGTCGAGCTGCCTTCTACCTGAGGCGCATCCTCCGCGGAGGAGCAAATGGCGCCGGCCCGTGGTGTCCCCAGCTCGGGACACTCAAGTTGGATCGGGGTGCTCCCCTCTTGGAAACGGCTTAGAGTTCAGTGGGAAGAACTCAGGACTTAAGAGCTCGGGCCCTAAGAGGAGCTCGGGCCTTGAGGAGAGTTCGGGCCCTAGGGGCAGTTCGGGGTTCCCTACATGGTGGGAGCCAAGGTTGGCTGGGCGCTAGTCCCCGGCGAGTTGCTTAACCCGGCGAGTGGCTAAGTTGGACTCGACAGGTCCTTCCGTCGAGTCATAGTCGTGTTGTTAGGCTGAGCTGTTCGCCGAGCCAGGTCATGTGCATGTGTCCCTCTGTTATGAGGTCGGGCCAAATCACCCTCCATCAATAATAATAAAATTATTATTATTATTAATTTTCTATTTCTATCCTAATTATGATATATTTAAAACAGTAAAATTCAAATAATTAATATGAAAAAATTATGTGGTTTGTTACTAGAATGTTCGCAATATAAGATTGAAATATATCCCAATTCGTTTTGAGTCCGGTTGTGCTCCTCACACCGACCTCACATCATATTGCATATTCCAAAATCCAAATCAGCTATCCCCTTCCTTTTTTCTTCCTGGAAGGGGGAGGGACTGAGGGAGGCTCGAACTGCGTTCCATCGAACCAGCTTGAACGAAGCAACCCCATCTACATTTCTTTCTCTCCTCTCCTCCACTGTCTATTTTTTTTTTTTTTTTTTTGTTTCTTTTCACCTTCTGGGTTGAAAATTAGGCGTTTTGGGTTGTAGAACCTCCCTCCCCCCACTTGATCAACGTCGTCCACCCTCTCAACCATCAGCAGCAACTGTGAAGAGGAAAAACGTTGGGAAAGGGAGCTCGAACGGTTGTAGGAGCGGCTATTCAAGATTCAGGCGAAACAGAGCTTCTGCGATCCATTTCCAACATAAACGCAGACCCTTTATTGGTCGCTGCAACATCCCTAGAGTTTCAAGGCGAGTCAGAACCACCATTGGTACCAGTCCAGACGCAGGGGTAAGCTCTCTTTATATCATAGGCGTTTTTCTCTCATTCTTTCAACTTCAGCTATCTCCGGTTGAAGCTCAGAACAGAGAGGGTTGGCTTTAGGCAAGAGAGGTACGAAGGGGGAACCCCAGTACCACCCCACACATTGGGTTTCGAGGTTTCGGCTTGAAGAGAAATGAATTCGAACATGGCAATGCAACCCTATGTGTTATCAGTTAATACCTTCAAGGCTTACCTCAGTTTATGTCCTCTCTATTAGGGTTTGTTTGATCCATTCAAGTAATTGTTAGCTCCATGAGAGGTGTAAAAGGGGGAGAACCCCAGTACCACCCCATTCATTGGACTCCAGCCCGAAGCTTGGGTCATGAACAGGGAAAGCTTGATCTGTCTTCCGCCTGGCTTTCTCAGTTAATTCCATGGCAAGGTTGGATTGCATATTTAGTGTTTGATAGTTTTTCTCTTTGAGTTTCTAACGGAGCTTAGTTTCTGTACACAACCATAGGCCAGCGGCTCAAACATGCACCGTTGTTGAATCTGGCACTAAAACACTCTAGATAAAAAAATAGAGAAAAAGGAATCAAAGCAAAATAAAATATATGTACGGTAAGTAGAATGTGAAGTAGGACATTACTTTCCTTGAAAATTCTTTGATATCAAGAAAAAATGTCAATTGAGTCTTCTATTTTGTTTCCTTTCCATCTGAGAGTTTAAGTAGCAGCAAGTATTGCATTATACCTTCCCCCTTTTGATTCAAGAAAGAAAAAGAAGAAAAAAATGAATGTAGACTTAATAGACTTTGATATATGTTTGGAGCTGAGCCGCTGAGGACCTGATTGTCTACTTCTGATGTGTTTAGCTCCGTTTTTTTTTTGAGGGTTAATTTTTTTTTAGGGGGCTCTAATACTGTGTGTACAGCCTCTTTACAGATCTTTATACTTTTGATACTTAATACAATACTTTATCTTACTCACTATTAGCATTGTATTCAGGTACAATCGACCTCCAATGCTCATGTTTTTCAGATTTGATGTTTAGGGTATAAAATTTCTAACATGTAGGATTTAGGGTTTAACATTTTTTTTTGATAAATAAATAGAACCTTTTATTATTTGGAAATATTGGCACATACAAGCAGCCCTTGGAGATGCACAAGCTGCGATCTCTCCACTAAAGAAGAAAACAAAAGCAATAAGTTACAGTTGTGCCCAATACAAAACTTCCCTAGCCGCCCCTTGCTTGGCTAGATAGTTCACCATAGCATTTGTTGATCTCCCCACCCATTTTATTCTTAGGTCCATGTTTCTTGTCAGCACCTTAAACTTTTTAATTTCATTCCTGAAGCACCAAACTACTGACTTTGGGTCCTGCAACCCAGCTTATTACAACCTTTGAGTCATCTTCAACTATTAGCTGTTCCACCCTAATTGAGCTGCAAACTGTACATCTTGTTGGGCAGCAAATAATTCTGCTCTAGTAGAGTCTCCCACTCCTAAAGGACTTGAGAAGATAAGTATCACATTCCCGATTTCATTCTTCAATACCTCACCTAACCCAGAAGGGCCTGGGTTTCCTAGACTGCTTCCGTCAAAATTCAACTTCAAGAAGCCTATAGGAGGTGATGACCAATTTGTTCTCACTTTAGTCTTGAAAGAGGAACAACTTGCCACTGCTGCCCAATTCCTCCAAATGTCATTAAAGGAGAATTGGAGGAACAAGTCCAAAGATTTCAGCCAATGAATCACCCTAACCAAGACACAGTCCTTAATCTCTTGAAGGTTCCTTTCCTTCTCCAAAAAAGTTCTCGCATTCCTTTCTTCCCAAATTGTCCACATCAATGCAGTTCTTGCACACCTCCACATGATTTTACCCCTTTTCTGCTGCCAAACAAAAGTAGAGGGATCAAAAAGCAATCTTAAATTTGCTGGCAAGTTCCAACTGCTCCCAAACAAAGAGAGAAGTCAATCCCATAACTTTGCAGTAAAGGAACAAGAGATTAGCAAATGATAACAGTCTTCACTCTAAGATCTGCAAAGGATGCACCGGTTGGGGGAAATATAGAGAAAATGCCTTCTCTTTTGTAGATTGTCCAAGGTATTTACTTTCCCATAGTACACTTCCCAGCAAAAAGCCAAAATCTTAGGGGGAATAGGTCTGCACTCTGCACCAAACATCCTTAACAGGGAAGGCTTGCTAAGGGTTAGAACAAAGGGATTTGAAAAAAGAAGCACAAGAGAAGAATCCTTTTGATCGAGGTTTAGTGATTTAAAAGGCGTGCCTCAGGTGCGCCTAGGCACACAGGCGAGGCGCATTTCAGGGTATGTGCCTAGGACCTGGTATGCGCCTTGCCTAGGTCCTAGGCGCAGCCCTTGGTGCTCCTTGCACCTCAGCCTAGGCGTGCGCCTTTTGAAAATTTGACGCTTTTTTGTTTTTTTTTGAACATAGCGGCTGGGCCGGGGGCGGAGCCCTCGAACCCCCGTGTCATGCCCCTCGAGGCAAGCCCAAACAAGTCCACCTTAGGTCTTAAATTTTTTAGTATTCACACAAAAAATAATGATTTTATAGTTTTAAATTTTTAATTACTTTTTAAGAAGACATTTTATTAGGATGGATGAATGAACAACATTACCAAATTGGGGGTTCTCGGAGCTTCGGTGAGCGAGCGAACAAAGGCGGCTCGTAGAATCAGGAATGTAATATGTTTTACATTACATTAGCTACTTGAAGTAATGCAATTGAGTGAAAAAAGAGATTAGAGGTTTTACATGCTTGAAAATGTTTTATATGTTTGATTTTATTTTTAAATTCTCATTTGAATATGCTTTACATCTTATATTTATGTATTTTAATTTTAGATAATAGGTTTTTTAAAATTCAAGTTTATATTTTTTATTAATATTATGTTTAATATTTTTTTATTTTTTTTGGCATTTTTTTTTAATTTTTTGACTTTTTTATTGCTTAGCATTTTTTTTTGTATTTTTGCGCCTTGCTTCAAAAAGGCACACGCCTCGCCTTGCGCCTCAGGTGCAAATTGACCCCTACACCTTTTTTGCACCTTGCGCTTTTAAAACACTGTCGATGTGTCCAAATTCTTTTGTCAGGTTCAGTGGGGTTCAAACAAACTTTCTCAAGAAGGCAAAGTAAACTGACTAAGCACCCAATCTCCTCATCCTTAAGCCTCTACGGAACCCAAAATCCTAAGTAGGAGCCCAAGGGGTTTCCATGAGGAGCAAAATTTGGAATCTTTTTTGTACTGAGAAATAGAGAACAAGGAGGGGAAAAGGGTTTATAAGGGGACATCTCCAACCCAAATTTCCTCCCAAAAGAGGACGGAGTTGTCATCACACACATCATACCTGATATAACTGAGGAAGGAACTAAGGAAGAATATTGTGCACTGCCTTCCAAGGGGTTGCTGAAGTTGTCCGTCTTGATACACCAACATCCCATCTATTCTCTGAGCATCCATGTATGCTTCTGATGACCTTATGCCACAACTTGACTCTCTCTAAAGGCCACCTCCACAACCACTTCCCTAGTATGGCTGTATTTTTCTAAATTAAGTTCCCTAAACCAAGCCCCCTTCCTCTTTACTCCTATACACCACCTCTCACTTAATTAAATGATCTTTCCTATTTTCCCCTGGTTCCAAAGAAAGTCTCTAATAAATTTTTCCAAATTCTTAGCTTACCTAGTTAAGATCCTAAAGATAGAGAGATAATATGTTGGAAGGTTTGCAAGTGTAGCTCTTATTAAGGTGATTCTTCCCCCTGAGAAATGTAGTTCTTTTTCCTTGAAGCCAATCTCTCCACAAACTTCTCTATAACTGGGCACCAACACCTACTTTCCTGAGGATTTGCTCTTAGAGGAAGCCCCAAATAGGTCAAAGGCCAAGTAGAGATAGAACACCCTAAGCACTCTGCAATAGCCTCCACTTCTCTTAATTCCAAATTAACCCCTGCAATGCAACTCTTTTCAAAATTGATTTTCAAGTAGGGGTGCAAGTCGAGCGGGCTGGGTCGGGTTTTAGCTCAACCCTAAGAATTGGACCTAAAGCCCGAGCCCTATCCAAGCTTGAGGTCAAGCCTGAATTATTCAACCCAAGACTAGCCCGCACTAAAATATTAGGCACTCGAGTTGGGCCCGGGCTCGTGCTAAACTTGAATTGGTTAATCAGCCCAAAGGCCAAAGCCCCAGATTAAAATTTAATCAGCCTGATGAGTTTTTACTCGCTTTGGGTTTCCTTAATTAATGTTACCAACTTGCCATAATAAGTTTTCACTCGCTTTGGACTTTTGGGCTTTTGGCGGTTTGGCCTTTGGGTTTCCTTAATTAATGTTGCCAACTTACCATAATGGCATTCGAATTAAAAGAATTTGAAACATCAAAGTCTCATAGACACACAAAGAGTGAAAGAGGGAAGTCGTGTTTAGAAAAAGAAAACTTAAGAAACTAATTAATGACTTTGAGTAATGGCATTGACAATTGACACATGGCACCTAATATTAAATTAGTAATTTATTAATTAAACAACTACCATTAAGCCAACATAATAACATATTAACATACGATTCATTGATTCAACTATATACTACATGTACAATACATCGGGCCAGGCTCGGGTTACCCAAGACCTCAACCCAAGGCCAACCTGAAAAAAATAAAAACCCGCCTTTTCAAGCCCAAGCCCAACCCGAGGCCCAGAAAATCTAACCCAACCCGTGAAAAAAATTGGGTTGGGTCGGGCTGGGCTCTGGTTAAGCCTGCCCAAGTTGCACCCCTATTTTCAAGTAAGAAAGACTTTCAAAGTTTCAAATCAACATCTTTAAACTTCTCACCCTCTCAATCTCAGCCCCCTCACAAAAGATTAAGATATCATCCACAAACTGGAGATGGGTAACTGGGGTCTCATTTCTACCAACTCTCCATTCTCTAACTACACCTTCTCTATTAGCCTTAGAGATTAAACAACTAAGCACATCAGCCTTTGTGTTCTCATCTCTTTGCCATTCTTCACAATGACTATTCGTACCCTAGGGTTTAGGTTTGAACATTCCTAATGTTTAATGTTTAGGGTTTTAACATTTCTAATGGTCTATCTCCCATGCATCTTGCTTTGCAATATTACTTTTGGATTTATGGTTTTGGATCTTAAAGGTTATTAATTTCTGATTTTGTTTCACCATTAACTGCTTGTTTAATTCATTCTGAATGCATGTTACAGAAATGGAATTGATTTCTAGTTTTGTTTGATCATTAATTCTGTAATTTTCCAAAACTAGGCTCAAAATCCATTGTGAATGCATAATGATTGGACATATGCAAATTTTTATTGTGTTAATGAACAAATTGACTCCATCAAAGTCCATTAAAATTATCTTGAGTTGGATAGGGTCTGTTTTACCTGAGACAAAATGTTATGACTATACAAATATAAGAAGGAAAATGCCTAAAGATTTCAATCATTAATCTTGAAAAGCCAACTGACATTTATATGTTATTGTTTAACAGCATTAATAAATGTTAAAATCCATTATATTCATAACATTAGCAAATCCCTTTGTATGCTATTGTATTCCATCAAAATCTGTTAAAAACCAAGCTTCCCACCCTTGTATTGGATGCCATGGAAATGAAAGAATTTGCTTCCCCAACAATGCCTTCATAGCAGGAACTAAAGGAGAATTTTCATTTTTTTTTTCAGTATAATTCTTCATTCTCAATTTTTTGCTTTGTTTCTATACATGTTACTGTTTGAAGACCTTTCAAATCTGAAATTATTATTATTATTATTGTTGTTGTTGTTGTTATTATTATTATTATTATTATTATTATTATTAAATTTCTGTATTTATTTTGAGCTGAAATCTGTTATTTTGCCTTGCTTTATTTACATTTGATATATGATCTGTTTGAAGACCCTTCAAATTAATTTCTCATGTGATTCCCTCATGGATTTGCTACTATGAGATAAATTTCTTTAGAGCTGAAATATGTCATTTTGCTTCGTAGCATGGCCTGAATCTTGCTTGTTTGTATTTGCTATATGAGAAATATATATTTTGTGTATGTGTTTGCTGAAGGTCCTTTGTGTTAGGCTAAGGAGAAATATAAAAAGAAGAGATCCACAAATGGAGCAAAGGATTACTTGTTCTGTTATATTTCTTGTGAAGCGGGAGAGTTCAAAACAAAGAAGATGCTTTTTAAACTTACTGACTTAGTTTTTTTTTTTTCACCTTGATATCTGGATGCCCTAAAAAGAATATGGAAGGACTATTTGAATGGATATCTACATTCATTTATGTAGTGTTGAAGTTCTGTAATGCTTGTAGGACAGCATGTTTGGTTTTGTAGCCCTGGGAGACAAAGCATTTCTATTTCAAATATTCTTATGTCTATCTATTTTCTGCCATTATCTTTCATTATTGTTTGAGCACACTGATATTTCTGTTTCCTCTTTACAGATATCCCCTCTACAGCATTATAACAAATAATGGAAGTGGAAATTGACCATTATGAAGTTATAGGGTTACCATCAGGTGAGGAGGGTGCAAAGCTTACAGAAAAAGAAATATCAAAGGCTTATAAGATAAAAGCCCTTGAATTACATCCAGATAAACGTAGGAATGACCCTAATGCTCATGTCAACTTCCAAAAACTCAAATCCTCCTATGAGATTCTCAAAGATGAAAAGGCTCGCAAGCTATTTGATGATCTCCTCCGCATTAAGCGTGACCAAAACCTGCGGCAATCACAGTTGAGTGCCAAACGGCGCAAGATGATGGATGATCTTGAAGAAAGAGAGCGTGCTGCCTTTGCTCCAGATCCTGCTGCAAAAGCCCGAGAAGAAGAAGCGAGAATTGCTAAGCAACTTAAAGAAGAGATTTCCAGAATTCGTGCTATGCACTCTAAAAAGGCAAAAGGGGGAACAGAGGACCTGGATGCTAGGACAATGCGGATGGGATCAGAGAGCATGGCTAATGTTGAAGGTTTAGATAAGGAGAAGGTTTTGAAGGTTTCCTGGGAGAGCTATGGTGAGGATTATAGTGCTGAAAGGTTGAAGGAGATATTTGGGAAATTTGGGAATGTCGATGATGTTGTAATTCGATCAAAGGGGTCAAAGAAGAAAAGGTCTGCACTTGTTGTCATGGGATCTAAAAATTCTGCGGTAAGTTTACAATCCATTCAGAGTTGAATTATGGTACTTATAGTTTGATCTTGGTGCTAATTATGTTTTTCTATTTGTTAGGATGCTGCCACAAGAACTGTGTGTGGAGATCTTTCCAATCCATTACTTGTTCTTCCTCTTCATAAAGCTTCAGCTACTTCCAGTGCTTCTTCTGCCAAAATGCATGAAGAACAACCTGATGATGACAAGTTAAATAACACTGTCGGTGTTGGACATCAGGCATTTGAAGATTCCATACTAATGAAGCTTCGAAAGGTTTGGATTTTGGGACTAAAGACTAAACTATTTCTGGTTCTTTAGTTTCTTTCTGATGTCTTCAGTTCAAGAAAGCAAATCTAGTATGTGGGTTTTGGTTACTATGAAAATTCTTTATTAAAATAAATGCTAAATGGTTCTTAATGTTTCACTTTTTTGTGGTTGTCATTTTTTTTGTTCATTGTCACCATTGACTTCATCCATGCATTATCCCAAGTTCCCAACTATACGGGGTCAGCTACATGAAACCTGTTTTGCATTATATTTTGTTAATGACGTTTCATTTTATTTTATTATTATGATTACAAAATGCTGGTCCTCAGTTGGAAGCATAATTGTATTATTGTAGTACCATCATGGTTTAGTGGGTTGACAAGTTAACAATTAGTATAATCTTTTTGAGCAATGCTAGGATGCTGGGCCTTGTTCATGAAGCCCTTAAATTGTAGAAGGATAAGATTTAGATGGATCTTTTTTTTTGGCAAATACACAGGGTTAGGGGATGTTACCTTTCATCCTTTTGTGGTTAGGGCTCTATGATGCACACTCCTGTTTGTTTTGGAAATTCAGATTTCTGAGGGGTCTTGGACATCATAAAATCGTGGATGCTACCTTTTCTATTGATTTTTTTCAAAGATGTTTCACTTTAGGGTATGGGCTGGAGATCCAAAATACCTTTTCTCTTTTTTGTTTTTTAAGAAACTCTTGGTTCCTCAGTTTACCTGCCAAAGCAACCTGGTGAGGTCCTATTCCACTAAATAAGAGCTTTTGTAGGGAAATGGTATAAATGACATTTAAAAAAAAGAAAAATCCTAATATCAATTGCACATGCTGCACACGCAAGTTTATACATTCTCCTCCAAAAGCAAACCAAAGGAGATTTGGATATGCTAGGTTATCGTACTTTGAACATCTTGTTCTATTATCAAGATGAATCATGTGCATGAACTTCATTTTTTAGAAGTTGTGCCTTTTTATGGTTTTTATAGTTGCATATTTCTCCTTTTTATTTTTTTATTCTTTTTATATTTTTTATGTAGTTTTATGTTGCATATTACATTATGAAATGAAATAGTTAGAACCTCATGTCAGTTATTATATCCACCCTCAGAAAGATACCTTTCTCCTTCCCTACCTTTTCTTTCTAAAGGAAAATCAGAGGCTCCTTGTCTCTTGTGGCTGCTTGATGAATAGAGAAAAAATGATACAACCTAAAATTATCCACATAGAACCTTATTCTAGAGCTAATGCAACTTCAATAATACCAATTCAAACAAGTAGAATGAGCAATTTATTTTAATTGATATGAGAAATCCAAATAAGAAATTAGCATTGAATATTTTCTATGAAGACTGTAATGAGGAGAGAATAGGAAAGCTAAGGGACTTGGTCAATGATTTCCAAAGGATCTCAAGTCTAAAGGTAAATTGGGATTAAAGCTGTGTGGCAGGAATCAATTTGGAAGAGGGTAGCATTCAGCTATGGGTAGAAATCCCAAGTTGTGAGGTGAAAAGTGGCCCCTAGATTACTTTGGCTTACCGTTGGGAGGAAACCCGAGAGCAGAAAGCTTTTGGAAATTGGTCCTAGAAAGATTTGGCAAAAAGTTGGCTATGTGAAAAGGAGCTATATTTCTTTAGTGGGAAGAATAACTCTAGTTAAACCCACTTTAGCAAATCTGCTCATTTACTACCTATCCACCTTTGGGATCCCAACCAAAATAGCTAGACAACTAGAAAAATTATGAGGGACTTCCTTTGGGAGCCAGGGGAGGAAAGAAAGGATCACTTGATAAAATGGGAGCAGGTGTGTAAATCAAAGGAGTAGGGTGGCTTAAGTATTGGGAATCTGATTAAGAGGAATACGGATCTACTAGGAAAGTGGCTTTGAAGATTCCCCCTAGAAGGAGATGGGCTTTGGCACAAAGTCATTGAAAGCATATGTGGTTTAGGGGAGAATGGCTGGGGCGCAAAGCTGGACTCTCACACATTCAAGCAATAACAGAGGTACTCCCTTTATTCTTAAACTCCATTCGATTTGATGTGGGAAGTGAGAATAAAGTTCTCTTTTGGGAGGATCTTTGGGTAGGAAACTTGCCCCCTTGCCAACAATTTCCAATCATATACTCCTTGACAACTTACAAGGTTGAACCTATTTCCAACTTTGGTACAGAAGAAAAACAAACTTCTGAAATAAACACTGTTTAAAATAGTGCAGAAAAGTGATAGAGAACAGCAGAAACACAGAATCAAGAAGAGAGAAGAAGAAGAAGGTGGCGGCAATAAGGGTTCAGAGAGAGATTTTCGAAATCTAATCCTCTGTTACACCCTAACCCCTCTTCATTAACTTAATTTCAGTAATTACAGAGAGGCCCTTAACTGGGTGAATAATTTAAAATAGACATAACATAAGTAAGGCCCATTACAGCAAAGAACATAAAGAAAATAAATAAGAAAATAATTTATGGGCCATTCGGCCCATCTTCTCTASACTCCCCCTCAAGCTGAGCGTAGATGTCAATCATGCCAAGCTTGCTAGTATCATGCTGAAGTTTGGCCTTGGGGATGCCCTTGGTAAGGAAACCAGTTAATTGTCCTTCAGAAGAGATAAATGGTAGACAAACTTCTCCAAAAGCCACTCTTTCTTGGATAGTGTCTGTCAACTTCAATATGTTTGGTTCTGTCATGTTGCACCGGATTGTGAGCAATGTTGGTGGCAGCCTGATTATCACATATAACACTAATGGCTTATCATACTTAATACACGGTTCCTCCATCAAAGATCGAAGCCAAAGCAGCTTAAAAACTCCATGAGCCAAAGTAGGAGGAGGCATAAGTCAGGGTGCAGAATAAAGAATAAGGTGTACAACAGGAGGAGGCTCCCGTGGTCAATCCAGGAGACAGAAA
>NW_010729090.1:3237890-3286087 GCF_000365185.1 Nelumbo nucifera
GATGCGGACTGGGCAGGATGCCTCGATGACAGAAGATCAACTTCAGGAGTGTGTACCCTAGTTGGGGGTAACCTAGTCTCATGGAAGAGTAAAAAACAAACAGTTGTGGCAAGATCAAGTGCAGAAGCCGAATATAGGGCCATGGCACATGGAGTTTCAGAACTTCTCTGGATCCGTTATCTGTTAGAAGAAATCGGTGTTCAGGCAGAAGAACCTATGATGCTATACTGCGATAACCAGGCAGCAATTAATAATGCCCATAATCCAGTCCAGCATGACCAAACTAAGCACATTGAAGTAGATAGAGAAAGGGTAACTTCTGGAGAAGTTTGTCTTCCATATATTTCTTCTGATTTGCAGCTTGCTGATGTCCTCACAAAAGGCATCGCAAAGAATAAGCTAGAGCATGATCTACGCAAGTTGGGGATGTGTGACATCTACTCCCAACTTGAGGGGGAGTGTTGAGTGGGCTGACTCATGTTTGGTTTATTTTCTTTTAAATTAAGATGTTGTTGGGCCTTGGGCCCATTAGTTTTTTTTTTAAAGAGCTGTAACTATTTAGTTTGAGTTGCCACCCTACTAAGGGCATCTTTGTAATATCTCATATTTAAGTTAATTATAAATAGAATGAGGGGCTGGCGGATAGGGTTATGATACACAATCCTAGTTGACCTTCTTCTCCTTTTCTTCCTTTTCTCTGTCTATTGCTGAAATCTACAACTTTCTCCTCTTTCTTTCACAAGAAGCTTGGCCGAATCAGCACATAAGGCTTTCTACTGTTTCACTAATACAAAAAAAGATGGGGGCTGTGAACATAAATGACTTTTGGCCAATAAGTTTAATAAGCAGTCCTATAAGCTCTTGGCCAAAGTCTTGTCACATAGGCCAAGGAAAGTGCTTCATGAAGTAGTGGGTGAAACTCAAATGGCCTTCGTGGAAAGAAGATAAATCCTGGATGGGGTAATGGTGGCAACTGAGTGTAAAGACTCAAGGTTGAGAAGTGGGAGACCTGGACTGGTGTGCAAACTAGACATAGAGAAAGGATATGATCATGTGGAGTGGGGATTCTTGGAAGAGGTTCAAATGAAAAATGGAGGGGTTGGATGTATGGGTGTATCTTATCTCTTTCCTTTTCAATAATTCTCAATGGGGTTTCTTCATAGTTTTTCCAAGCTTCTAGGGGGCTGAGACAAGGGGACCATTATCGCCATTATTGTTTGTTTTGGTAATGGAAGTTCTAAATTTGTTGTTGAAGGGAGTTCAGCAGGGTTGGTTAGAGGGCTTTAGTATTGGGCCAGAGGGGCCATTCATCTCTCATTTACAATTTGCAGATGACACTCTTATCCTTCTAGATGCAGATGTGGACCAAGTGCTGAACTTAAGAGCGTTACTAGCCAATTTTGAATTGCTAACAGGTTTGAAAGTGAATCTGGAGAAAAGTATTCTGATTGCAATCGGAAAGATTAGTCAAAGAGATGACATAGTTTGCAGCAGTTCTAGATTGTCGGATAGGGGAGATTCCCTTTCCATATTTAGGCATCCCAGTTGAGGCCAAATCTGGTTCAATAAGCACATGGAGACCCCTTTATAAAGGGTAGAAATGAGGCTAGAAAAGTAGAAAGCAAGATATCTCTCATTTGGGGGTAGACCCTCATCAGAAGTGTGTTGTTGAGTCTACCTACCTACTACCTCTAATTGTTGAAAATACCAACTGGTGTAGCCAATAAGTTAGAAAAGGTCCAAAGGGATTTCCTTTAGGAAGGGTGCTCTGTCCGGAAGCGTGTCGTTAACCAGTTCGGAACACAAGTTTAATATTTATAAAATTTTTTCGATTCTCAAACAAATAGAAACGTAGTAAATGGGTGAGAACAGGTTGTATCCACAGAGAAGCAAGGGAAAAACTGTTACGTACTTAGATTCGGGAAAGAGAATACAATTGGGAATTGCAGAAAATAATTAAATAAAATTTATTAATGCTGAAATTAAAGATTTGGAATTAAACAAGACAATAACTAAAATTCAGAAATTAACAGAGTATTGAAATTAACAAAAGAAATAAATAAAAGTGATCCGAAATTCGGATCCAGTGGCGATAGTTGCATATTGGCCGGACAGCTTGTAGGAACCCCTCCTACCAAGACCTGGGCGTCCTTCCCCTCTTCAGCCCTCGAACCCCTCGAGACACCTTAGCCTTGAACCGGACGAATTTAGATCTGCAAAACAGAGAAACGAACATGAATTAAATCTAAAAGAGTGCTGAAATAAAAACAACAGAAAACAAAATGAAGAAATTAAAAGAATGGTTGATCAGACCCAGTGGCAGTAGTTGCAGATTGGTTGAACAGCTTGCAGGAACCCCTCCTAACAAGAATTGGGTGTCCCCCTTTCTACAACCCTTGAACTCCTCAAGAAACCTTAGCCTTGTGAACTAGGTGATCTGACCAACCCCTTCTCCAGCGACCCTGAGGTCCTTTTTATAGAGGAGGGTGGACACAACTGGGAATAGAGAGAAAGAGGGGGGCGGCAGCTTGGTTTTAGCAAAGTTATGGGCACCCTAGGGTTTCTAATGGAGGGTTAGGATGATTCTAGGGTGATCCTAGGGCTGAGAAGAAAAGAAGAGGGCGCCCAATATTATGTAGGGCTGAGATTAGGGCACCCAAAAATGAATGGAAAAGATTGAGGTGCCTAGGGTTGAAAGGTGGAGATTAAAAGAGGTAGATGGATGAGATAGAAGATGGAATGGAGGGTTGAGATCTAGTAGTTACGGGTTGAATGGTGAGGATAAACAATTAGGTGGCGGCCTAGGGTTTAAAAGCTACAAAAAGAGTGCCCTAGAATGAATTAGAAGAAGTGGAGGGTGGAGATTAAACAACTAGGGGCGGCTAGGGTTTTCTAAGAGTGAAAAGAGTGGGTTAAAAGGCGCCCTAGGGTTTGCTAAGGCGTGGGGAGCATGCTAATACAGTTGGAGGGGCACCAAACTGGGTTTAGCAGATAGGAGGCGCCCTCCTGCTCTCAGTTTTTCACAAAAACACCCCCTATCTCAGCTGGACTTCACACTAGCTTCCCAAAAACTGCATTTCAGCCATGTAACTTCCCTAGTTTTCCACAGAATTTGCACAGGAACTCTCAGAGGTCACAACGTTGAATTTAACTGGGAACAGGGCATACTTTGACTATTCTAAGGCCGAAAATACCCCTAAAATGATGCCCTTAAGACATCAAAATGCAAAGTTATCACACCCCCCAACTTAACCATTGCTAGTCCCTTAGCAATGTAGCCTTAAAATTACACTGAGCATAGAGATCCTTCACATTCTCAAAATCATCACTGACAGAATTATTCAAGCGTCCTGATTCCAGCATTCTCAAAATTTGTATAGATCGGTATTGGGCTTTAGGGGTAAAATTGGCTTACTTTGAATATTACAGAAACTTAGCTTAAAAATCCTATATACCCTTCCATTTGCAGATTGTCTTGATAATCTGATATTGATTTTAAAATCAGACAGGTATTCTTCTTATCATTTTTTGACAGTGGATTTCTCCCCCTGAACTTGGTTTGCATACTTATTTCTATTGTTACCTTCCACCGTTTGACGCGAATCTCAACACTTGCCTTAGGTGAAGAGACTCGGTTACTAAGTGTTAGGTGATTGTCTTTGGGATTCCCTTTCCCATTTGACTCAAATCTCGACACTTGACTTAGGTGAAGAGACCCAGTTACTAAGTCTAGGGTGTCCGTTGACCTTTTATTCTCTTCTCTTTTTTTTTTGAAACACTATTCAGGGTAGCCCACTGCTTCTAACAATTTGAAGACTTTTTGTCTAATTTCTCAATCTTTCTCTTCTTATCTTGGTAGAGGCAAACTTGGGAGTATTTTCCAATTTCTAAACGGTTTTGACAATATTCAAATTAGACCAATTTTTACTCCTATCACTTGCTACTAATTTCTACAAAATTTGATATTTCTGTATGGGAATCTCTTTTAATGGAAAAGAATTAAAAATTTTTTCAGTGAAATTTTAATTCTACATACTTAAAGGCTTAAGTTCAAAAATTTTTGTTTTTTTTTTTCAATTTTCTCTGTCTTTCCTCACCCCCAACTTTAAATGCCATTGTCCCTAATGGCATGACTAGAATGATGCAAAAAGGATTTGGGCCAAAGGGAACAATCAATAGGGTTTTCTTGAGGGGTTCAAGGTCTGCCACATGGTCTCAAATCAAGAAATAAAAACTCTAAGCAAAAACAACTGAAAACTACATTGGTTTGTCTCCCAACCAACGCTAAGTTTAACGTCTTTAGCCAGACGCAACTGGATCACTCAGACTAAAGGTTTCAACTCCTCTACTCTCAAATACTCCTATGTATGGTTTAAGCCTTTGACCATTGACCTTGAACATGGTTCCATTCTTGGGATCAACTATTCTAACCGCACCATGCTCGAACACTTTATCAACAATAAACGACCCATCCCATTTGGATTTTAATTTACTCGGAAACAACCGTAGCCTAGAATTAAAGAGCCAAACTTTTTGATCAAGTTCAAATGTTTTTCTTGAAATGTTTTTATCGCGAAATGCTTTCATTTTGGCTTTATAAATGCGAGAGCTTTCATAAGCTTCATTGCGAAGTTCTTCAAACTCACTTAATTGCAGAGCCCGGTGAGATCCAGCTTGGGTTAGGTCGAAGTTGAACTTTTTGATGGCCCAATAGGCCCTATGCTCTAATTCTACAGGAAGATGACAAGCTTTACCGAAGACTAGCCTAATAGGAGGCATTCCAATGGGAGTTTTATATGCCGTCCGATAAGCCCAAAGTGCACCATCCAATTTGTCGGGCCAATCTTTTCGGTTCGGCCTACCAAATTTTTGCAGAATATTCTTAATTTCCTGATTGGAAACTTCCACTTGACCATTTGTTTGGGGATGGTAGGGGGTTGCTATCTTATGAGTGATTTCGTATTTGCGAAGCAAAGTACGGAATTGTGCATTAGTGAAATGTGACCCCCCATCACTAATGATTGCTTGCGGACACTCAAACCTAGAGAAAATGTTCTTTTGAACAAATTTCATTACAACTTTGTGGTCATTGGTCCGAATTGCTACTGCCTCAATCCATTTCGACATATAATCAATGGCCACCAAGATGTACTCGTAACCGGATGATGGCGGAAATGGTCTCATGAAATCAATACCCCAAACATCGAAAATTTCTACAGTTAGAATGGGGTTAATTGGCATCATATCTCTATGGGACATATTCTTGATAGCTTGGCATCTTAGGCAATTTCTACTGAAAGCATGGGCATCCTTAAATAAACTTGGCCAATAAAAGCCACTTTGCAGTACTTTGGCCGCCGTTTTTTTCCCCGAAAAGTGCCCCCCACAAGCAAGAGTGTGACAAAAATTAATGATACTTTGGTATTCAGACTCGGGGACGCATCTTCGGATTACTTGATTTGAACAGATCCGGAATAGCTCAAGGTCTTCCCAAAAATAATATTTGAGTTGTGAGAAGAATCTATCCATCTCATTTTTGGACTACCCCAGAATTTTACCCACCGTTAAGTAGTTGACGATATGAGCAAACCACGGGGGTGTACTATAGGAAACCGCCAAGAGGTGTTCATCTGGAAAAGAGTAGTCATGCACAGGTTCACTCTTTTCAATTTGAATTCTGGATAGATGATCAACTACTACATCTGATGAGCCATCTGATGAGCCTAGGTTTGGCCTCTTTCTTAGACAACAAATGTCTTAAGGCCGAGTAGTCAGAGTAGACAACCACTTTGGTGCCCAATAGGTACGGGTGAAATTTTTCCAGAGCAAACACTATAGCTAACAGTTCTCTCTCTGTGGTGGTATAATTCAATTAGCTTCCGAGAGGGTATGACTTGCATAATAGATCACCACAGGACGTTTATCCACCCTTTGTCCCAAAACAGCTCCAATGGCATAGTCGGAGGCATCACACATGATTTCAAAGGGCAAAGACCAGTCAGGAGGTTGCAGAATTGGGACATCTTTTGCTAGAAGGTTGCACAATGGTTTGGAAATTTGGGAGAAGTCCTTAATAAATTGTCGGTAGAAGCCGGCATGGCCAAGAAAAGAACGGATTTGCTTGATAGAAGTGTGGGGGGGTTCGAGGTTTAGAGATTAGGTCAGTTTTTGCTTTATCCACCTCAATACCCCGTTCAGAAACTATGTGACCTAAAACAATGCCTTCTTTGACCATAAAATGACTCTTCTCCCAAATGAGGAATTGTTATGGGCCTGGGCGTAGGATCTCGTCACGGGTCGGTCCACGGGCAGAACCTCTAGCTTCCCTATGCCCCTCCCTTTACATGCAGAACCTATTGTGGTGACCTAAGGGGTGATTTGTCCAAGAGATCACCCTAACTCTCCTCACTCTTTTCTTGACTGAAAACTCAATGCCTTTATTCCCAATTCGTAGCTCCTTAAATAAGAGATTACAAGAGGTGACTCCTTGTTGAATTCGACTATTAAGGCTAAGGTAGGATAAAACCAACTTTAAATCAAACTCCTACTCCTACTTCTAATAGATAAACAAACTCCTACTAAGAACAGAACTTAACTCCTATTTCTAATAGATAAAGTAAGAATAGATGAGATAAGATAAGCTGGTGGAGAGCTGGCAAGATAAGTTGTCGTGTGGGCCCTCCTCATTGCTGCTGCCGGCGGCGGTACGTCTTCCCCACAAATGCATCCATAACATCACACCCCTCCTAGGCAACGAGCTTGTCCTCAAGCTCGAGGTTTGGATAGGCGTTGTGAAGATCAGTCCAGGGGATCTAGGTGGCCTCAGCTGATGGTAGGTCGTCCCATTCCACTAGGACCTCGAAAGTACCTTGGTTGACGCGGGACCGCACAAGAGCCTGAGGTTGGAGAATGGGTCTGCCGTCCTTGAAGGGTGGTAGGGGAGGTACCTTACCGGGAGGAGTACCTGTAAATGGCTTGAGTAAGGACACGTGGAAGGTATCATGGAGTCTGTTGTGCTCTGGTAGTTCGAGCTGATATGCAACCTTCCCAATCTATCGTAAAATCTTGAAGGGCCCGTAGAACTTGGGAGCCAATTTAGGGGAAGCTCTGCGTTTGAGGGAATGTTGCCGATAGGGTTGGAGCTTCAGCCACACGAACTGTCCGGGTTCGAAGATTAATTCTCGGTGGCGCTGATCGTAAGCGTTCTTCATGCGTGTCTGAACCTGCTGCAAGCGGAGGGAGACTTCGGCTAGGAGGGCATCGCGATCTTGTAGACTTCGATCAACTTCTTCCAACCGTGTTGAATCGGGTTCGTAAGACAGGCGGGGAGGGTCCCAATCATAGACAACCCGGAAGGGAGTCATGCCAAGAGAGGAGTGATAAGACGTGTTGTAACAGTATTTGGCCCATGGAAGGTAATCCGCCCAACGCCGTGGCTGGTCTCCCACAAAACATCGGAGGTACATCTCTATTGTTCGGTTTACCACCTCCGTTTGCCCGTCAGTCTGCGGGTGGTAGGCGGAGGAGAAGGCTAGGATTGTTCCCTACAGTCGAAATAGCTCCTTCCAGAAGGTGTTAGTAAAAACCGGGTCCATGTCACTGACGATGGATTCGGGTAGTCGTGCAATCGGAAAATATGGGTGAAGAAGACGTGGGCAACTGAACTCGCGCTGTATGGGAGGGAAAGGGGAATGAAATGAGCATACTTGGAAAAACTTTCTACCACCACAAATAAGACCGATTTCCCGCCGACCTTGGGTAGGCCCTCAATGAAGTCCATGGAAATATCGGCCCAAATCTGTGTCAGGAGTGAAAGGGGTTGGAGAACACCTGCTGGGTGCAAGTTTTCCCATTTTTGTTGTTGGCACATAGAGCAATTCTGGATGAAGTCCCGCACCGAAGCCCTCATACCATGCCAATGGAAATCGGCGTGGATGCGGTGCAATGTCTTCTGAACACCTTCATGTGTGGAGTTATGTATACTGGAGATGACGGAGGGAATTAAGGGACAGTCGGCTGGGAGATATATCCGTCCCTTGTATAGTGCCAACCTGTCGTGCATGGACCAGTTTGGGTTGGTCATTCCAGACTGTATTTTCTGGACCAGGTCGTTCCACTCAGGTGATTGCGGCAACGTGTTCCAAATGTCTTCCAGCAGGGTGGCTCGGGGTTGTGAGATCGCATGGAGGGGCATATTGTCTTCTTCTCGGCGAGATAAGGCATCTGCGGCACGGTTTAAGGACCCCGCCTTGTAGTCCACCTGGAAATCAAAACCAAGCAGTTTGTTGACCCAATGCTGTTGCGGCGAAGTGGTAAGCAGTTGTTCCAACAAATATTTGAGGCTGTAGTGGTCCGTCTTGACGACGAAGGACCTTCCCCATAAGTATGGCCTCCAGTGCTGTACTGCCTTAGCCAACCCAATCAGTTCGCGTTTGTAGGCGGGTAATCTAAGATGGCGGTTAGCCAGTTTGCGGTTGAAGAAGGCGACCGGGTGTCCTTGCTGCTGTAGTATGGCGCCAATGCCGGTGCCGGATGCATTGCATTCTACTGTGAACTCGAGGTCAAAGTTCGGCAACTGTAGGACTGGCATGGAGGAGAGGGCTTCTCTTAAACTCGCAAAGGCTGCATCGGCTGTATTATCCCACTGGAAGGCATTTTTCTTGAGCAGATTGGTTAGTGGGGCCGCCAAGAGTCCGTAATTTTGTACGAACTTGCGATAGTAACCCGTCAGCCCTAGGAACCCACGGAGAGCCTTAGCGGATTGTAGTTTGGGCCATTCCTTGATCGCCTGAATCTTGGAGTCATCCACCGTGACTCCTTGCCCGCTGATCACATGTCCTAAGTAAAGGACCCGGCGTTCCCCAAAGGAGCATTTGGATCGCTTAAGAAAGAGTTGGTGTTGTCGCAGGAGTTCAAAAACGGTCCGTAGATGCTGTGCGTGTTCTACCCACGACTTGTTGTAGACTAGAATGCCATCAAAAAATACTAAGACAAATCTGTGGAGGTGGGAGTGAAATACCTCGTTCATCAGGGGCTGGAACGTGGAAGGAGCGTTGCTGAGGCCGAATGGCATAACTAGGAATTCAAAATGGCCATGATGTGTTCAGAAGGCCGTTTTCTCCACATCTTCGGAAGTCATCCGAAACTGGAAGTAACCCGATTGGAGTTCTAATTTTGAGAAGTATCGGGCGCCATGGAGTTCGTCCAATAGCTCATCTACGACGGGGATAGGAAATTTGTCCTTGACCGTCTGGCCGTTAAGCTCTCTGTAGTCCACACAAAATCTCCAAGTTCCATCTTGCCTGGGTACCAACAGAACCGGCGAGGAGAAGGGGGAGCGGCTAGTACGAATGATTCACTGCTGCAACATATCCGCACACTGCCTTTCTATTTCATCCTTCTGTCGGTTGGGTAGCGATAGGGTCGGACAATGACGGGATCTGATCCGGCTATCAGAGGGATCCGATGATCGTAGGCTCTGGATGGTGGGAGCCCCTTGGGTTCCTGGAATATATCTGAAAACTCGGCGAGGAGTCTTTTCATGGCCGTCGGTTCTGTCTGAAGTGCATGGACTTGTGGTGTCCTCTCTTTAACCCTGCAACCGTGCCACGAAACTTGCTTCCCATTTAAGTGGAATGTCATAGTGAGTGCGCTGAAGTCCCATAAAATCGGGCCTAGGGTAATTAACCATTTGACCCCAAGAACAATATCAAACCCATCCAAGGAGAGTACAAATAAATCGGCAGAAAATAGTTCAAAATTGACCTGTATCTGGACGTTCTTACAAATTCCCGGACTGTGAACTCTTTCACCCTTTTGCGACGGCTACCTGTAGTCGTGGCCGGAATTCCATTGGTAGTCTTAACTGACGGGCGACATGTTCGCTTATGAAGTTGTGTGTGCTCCCTGAATCAACAAGAATGCGCACCGGATTACCTGCTATTTGTGCTTGTAACTGCATGGTTTGAGAGGTTTTTATACCGGTGATCGCATGGAGAGAGATCTCCGGCTCGAATACAACGGGTTCTTCTTCCTCCTCTTCTTGCTCATAGACTAGGAGGCAAAAAAGCCTCTTGCACCTATGTCCCGCCGAGTAGAGGTTGTCGCAGTTGAAACATTGGCCTCTCGATCGGTGTTCTGCCGTTTCCGCCCTGGTCAAACGTTTAATAAGGTGGAGCTACCATGTTGCTTTCTGCACTTGTCGCCGATCTAGAGGTGGTGGTTGAGTGGGATCTCGGTTCTCGGCTGGTTGCAGAAGAGGGGGTCACTGTCGCTGATTTTGGGGGTGCCCATGAGTTTGGTGGTCGACCCATATTGTAGGTCCCGCGGCGGAGCTGCAGCTTGCGCTCGAACGCGCGGGCTAAGTTCATGGTTGTAACCAGATTTGGGGGATTCTGCATTTCGACATCCACCCGCAGGGGTTCTGCTAACCCTGCCGTGAACATGTCCACCTGCTGGCCCGGTCGCACTAAGGATGCCCTTGCGAGGAGGGTTTGGAACTGGTGCTGGTATTCTGCCACCGTGCCGGTCTGTTTAAGGTTAATTAGCTCGCCTAGGGGGTTGCTGGTCAGTGGGGGTCCGAACCTAAGAAGGCAGTAAGACTTAAACTGGGGCAATTGAGCCCGGGTTCTTCCTGTTCTAACCGATAGAACCAAAGTTGTGCTTCCTCTGTTAAGTGAAAGGCAGCTAAACTTACCTTATCTTGGTCGTCTGTCCGCTGATTCCGAAAGAACTGCTCGCACCGGTACAGCCAGCCGAAGAGGTCGCCGTTGTCGTTGTACGACGGGTATTCTAGCCTGCTGTACTTGGGGATGATTGCGGCTCCTTGGCTAACGAACTGCTGTTCGCCGGACGACTCTGGCAGGTCTGGTCGGCGGCCGCTAGTGGTTGTACCCCCTTTAGTGTTCCTTTCCTTGTTAGAAAGGAATAACTCCATCAGACGCCGCAACTCCCTTCGTCTTTGATCTCACGTACTTCGGAACTGGTCTCCACGAGTTTGTGCTCGAGGTCGTGGACCCTAGATGGCAGCTGCTCCAGATCTCCCATGAAGGTAGGCTCTGATACCAAGATGTTATGGGCTGCGTAGGATCTCGTCACGGGTCGGTCCACGGGCAGAACCTCTAGCTTCCCTATGCCCCTCCCTTTACGTGCAGAACCTATTGTGGCGGCCTAAGGGGTGATTTGTCCAAGAGATCACCCTAACTCTCCTCACTCTTTTCTTGACTGAAAACTCAATGCCTTTATTCCCAGTTCGTAGCTCCTTAAATAGGAGATTACAAGAGGTGACTCCTTGTTGAATTCGACTATTAAGGCTAAGGCTAGGATAAAACCAACTTTAAATCAAACTCCTACTCCTACTTCTAATAGATAAATAAACTCTTACTAAGAACAGAACTTAACTCCTATTTCTAATAGATAAAGTAAGAATAGATGGGATAAGATAAGCTGGTGGAGAGCTGGCAAGATAAGTTGTCATGTGGGCCCCTCCTCATTGCTGCTGCTGGCGGCGGTACGTCTTCCCCATGAATGCATCCATAACAGGAACAAGTTTGTCTTTATACATCGTTGAAGAACTTTTCGTAAGTGTTCGAGACATGTTTCGAAGGAATCCCCAAAGATAGAAATCATCTATAAATATTTCCAGGAAATCGCCCACCATTTCTGAAAAAATTGTCGTCATACATCTCTGAAAGGTTGCTGGTGCATTACATAATCCAAACGGCATTCGTTGGAAGGTGAATGTTCCATAAGGGTAGGTAAAAGTTGTTTTCTCTTGGTCTTTGGGTAAATGGCCACTTGGTTATACCCAGAATACCCATCTAAGAAGCATAAACATTTTTGCCTGGTGAGTTTTTCTAAAATTTGGTCAATGAAGGGCAAAGAGAAGTGGTCTTTTTTTGTGACTACGTTTTCCTAAAGTCGATGCACACATGCCATCCCGTGTGTGTTTGGTCGGGTCCTAAAAACACATACTTAAGGGAGTTTGGTAAGGGCTTCAGTTCCAGTTGCGGGGGAGATTCAAGAGAAGGCGCAGGTGGTTCACTCTTTAGTTGGGGTAGAGGTTCAATAGTAGGCCAAGATTGAAATGGGTGAGGAGACTTCATTAAGGCAGTAGCTTCTTCCGTCAGGTCATCTACAGTGACCAGGTTGGTTTCTCTGGGGTTTCTCTCTACATCATACAACAATTCCTATTCTGTTCTAGGTAGGTGGAAGGAATTCCAGACTCATATAGGTCTTCACACTTTTCCTCCCTTTAAAGAGTTGAGATTCTTCAGCATTCTTTAAGTATGGGACATGAGAGGTTGTAAGATCTTGGTATTGGGGAAGACCTAGGGATCCGTTTCTAGGGTCTACAACCGGCTGACTAAGCATTGAATCATTTTTCCATTGCAGGTTAGCTTCCATGAGCTGAATTACTTGGCTCTCTAATCTTAGGATTGACTATTGCTGAGCTAAGATCAGCTGTTGGAGCTGCAGAAGCCTATCATCAAGTGAATCGGTTTGATAAGGCTGAGCCGGTTGAGTCCCAGGGTAATCATTGCACTTATAGTGAATTTGGGCTTCAAGCCATTGAGAGTGCACCTCTAGCAAGGTGGTTTCTTGGGCTCGGGCCCAATAAGCGAAATTGGGCTGATTTTCCCACCCAGGGTTATATGGACTAAAGGATGGGTTAGCATTGGGTTGGAAGAATTCGTTAGCTGCATGTACTTGCTCTGGAATGACTAGTTGACATGGACCCGCCGTAGGGCACTAACTAACATGATGGGCCGGGCTTGCACAGATGGAACATGTTGAGCAGAATGACAAGGTTGGGAATGGGCTAAATTGTTGGGCCATCCCATTGATCTCGTCTAGTTGTTGAGACACATGGTTCCAATCTATCTGTGGCTTAGGTTGGAAGTAGTTTCTCACTCCACAAACTCTAGCCATTGAAATTTTTTTTTGAAATTTGAGTTTTAAATTTTTGAATTTTGATTTCAAATTTAAATTCTGAAATTTAAACTCAATTTTGATTTTTTTTTTTATTTTTCTTTTTTTTTGAAATTCGAAATTTAAATTCAAATTCAGATTTTGAAGTTTAAATTCCTGAAATTTAAATTCAAATTTGAATTTTTTATTTTTTTTTTAAATTGCAAGTAAATCAACCACACAACCTAGGGCCAAGTAAGAGGTGGTTCAACCAATGTGAATCCTTTTAGGTTCACTTGGAATTACACCACTTCCTTTGGTTAGCCAAGTAAGAGGTGGGGATGTGGGACTCTTGCTCTCGCAAGGACCTAATTAAGTATCCACAAAACCCGCTTAGGCGTAGCCGTTTAATTAACTATCCACCAACCACCAGTTATGGGAAATAATCACAAGTTTCCCTAAAATTCAGCACACCTTTGAACCAAATGTGAGGCTCCCTAAAGGATCTTGCTATCCAAATTTTAAATTGGGGTTAGGGTGAACCGCACGTGAACGGTGGTGATTTTTGGGCCAAGGAAGGGTGATGAAATCCCCACCTTATCTTATTTAAGTTGGATGCCCTTAAATGGATTAACGGAAAGACAAAATAAATACAATAAATGCAACTAATTACAATGCACGAACAATTATTTCTAAAGTGCAATTCAGCAATTAACATAAAATAATAAATTATTTCTAAAGTGCAATTCATAAAATAATAAAGCAAACTAATTAAGCAAAAGGAACAATTAAAATAATAAAAAGAAAACCTAACACATTCACAACTAACAATGATAATTTCAGCAATTAAATAAACCTATATGATGCATGCTCTAGAATATGAAACCCTAAATGTTGGGATGCAAATGCAAAACTTTTAAAATATGAATTAAATTTTTTTTAGTTTTTATTATTTTTATTTATTTTTTTTAATTCGAAATTTTAAATTTAAATTTCAAAATTTGAAATTCAAATTTAAACTCAAATTCTAAAATTTAAACAATTTCCTATGTAACAATTAATTATTTAATTAAATAACTAAAAAAGAATTAAATAAGGCAACAAATAATTATAACAAAGAGAAAATAAAAGAATTAATTATGCTAAAAAGATTAACAACTACCAAAATAAATTCTAACAAGAAAATTGCTATTCTAAAAATTAAATCGAAAATAAAATTAACAAAAGAAAATTATGTGGCAATAAAAAATAAAATAAAAGAAACGAATTTTTTTATCCGAAAATAAAATAAAAAACAACCTAATAAAACAAAAATTCGAACAAGAAATTAAAATAAAGAAAAGAAATAGATCTAGAAACAAAACGACAAAAAATTAATACTAAAAAAATAAAATAAACTAAATCGGATCTAGAAAAAAATTAATTAAAAATTTGAAAATCACTACTCTACCAAAAAAAAAGAGTTCGAAAATAAAAATAAAAAAATAAAAAAAAAATGGGATGACTACACTTGAAACGCAATCCAATAAATCTTCTCTTCTCTTCTCTCCCGTAGTCCCGCAACACTTCGCTACCCCACCTTTCGCTATTCCGTCTTGTAGAATCAAAGAGAAACAAGAATTAAACTGAGATAACGGATCAAGTAGTAAAACAAAAATAAAAAAAAATGAAACATATTCGGACAAAGCAAATAAATTTTTTTCTCCGTGCTTTCTCGGCAACGGCGCCAAAAAATTGCTCTGTCTGGAAGCGTGTTGTTAACCACTTCAGAACACCAGTTTAATATTTATAAAATTTTTCCAATTCTCAAACAAATACAAATGCAGTAAATGGGTGAGAACGGGTCGTATCCATAGAGAAGCAAGGGAAAAACCGTTATCCGGGAAAGAGAATACAATTGGGAATTGCAGAAAATAATAAAATAAAATTTATTAATGCTGAAATTAAAGATTCGGAATTAAACAAGACAATAACTAATATTCAAAAATTAATAGAGTACTGAAATTAACAAAAGAAATAAATAAAAGTGATCCGAAATTCGGATCCAGTGGTGGTAGCTGCAGATTGGCCGGACAGCTTGTTGGAACCCCTCCTGACAAGACTTGGGCGTCCTTCCCCTCTTCAGCCCTCGAACCCCTTGAGACACCTTAGCCTTGAACCGGACGAATTCAAATCTGCAAAACAGAGAAACGAACTGGAATTAAATCTAAAAGAGTGCTGAAATAAAACAACGGAAAAGAAAATGAAGAAAATAAAAGAATGGTTGATCAGATCCCGTGGCGGTAGTTGCAGATTGGTTGAACAGCTTGTAGGAACCCCTCCTGACAAGAACTGGGCGTCCCCCTTCTACAACCCTTGAACTCCTCAAGAAACCTTAGCCTTGTGAACTGGGTGAATTGACCAACCCCTTCTCCAGGGCCCCTGGGGTCCTTTTTATAGAGGAGGGTGGACACAACTAGGAATAGAGAGAGAGGGGGGCGGCAACTAGGTTTTAGCAAAGTTATGGGCACCCTAGGGTTTCTAATGGAGGGTTAGGATGATTCTGGGGTGATCCTAGGGCTGAGAAGAAAAGAAGAGGGTGCCCAATATTATGTAGGGCTGAGATTTGGGCGCCCATAAATGATTGGAGGAAATTAAGGTGCCTAGGGTTGAAAGGTGGAGATTAAAAGAGGTGGGTGGCACCCTATAGTGGATGGCTGAGATAGAAGATGGAATGGGGGGTTGAGATCTGGTGGTTAGGGGTTGAATGGTGAGGATAAGCAGTTAGGTGGCGCCCTAGGGTTTAAAAGCTACAAAAAGAGTGCCCTAGAATGAGTGGTGGAGATTAGAAGAAGTGGAGGGTGGAGATTAAACAGCTAGGGGTGGCTAGGGTTTTCTAAGAGTGAAAAGAGTGGGTTAAAAGGCGCCCTAGGGTTTGCTAAGGCGTGGGGAGCATGCTAATACAGTTGGAGGGGCGCCAAACTGGGTTTAGCAGATAGGAGGTGCCCTCCTACTCTCAGTTTTTCACAAAAACACCCCCTATCTCAGCAGGACTTCACACTAGCTTCCCAAAAACTGCATTTCAGCCATGTAACTTCCCCAATTTTCCACAGAATTTGCACAGAGACCCTCAGAGATCACAACATTGAATTTAACTGGGAAAATGGCATACTTTGACTATTCTAAAGCCAAAAATACTCTTGAAATGATGCCCTTAAGACATCAAAATGCAGAGTTATCAAAGGAGCAAAGGGATCTAAAAAGTTTCATTTAGTAAAGTGGGAAAAGGTGTGCAACCCTAAAGTAATGGAGGAATTGGGGTTTAGAAGGATAAAGATCTTCAATAAAGCTCTCATGGGCAAGTGGTTGTGAAGGTTTGGATTGGAGGAGTCATTATGGAGAAGAGTGGTGGTGGGGAAGTATAGGGTGGTGAGGTTTGGGTGGAAACCAAGGGAGGTTTCAAACTCCTATGGGGTGAGTGTTGGAAGCCCAAGACTGTATAGGTTGGCTGATCATCAGGTATCGATTGCTCACTGCTATGACATCAGAGGTATCAGGTGGTTTGGAGTCCCAGGTTCAGAAAACCCCTGCTTGATCAAGAGGTGGAGTGTATCCTACTGCTGGACAAGCTAGAATAAACCAAAATTTCTTCAGCTAATGAAGATGGCTTGTGGTGGAAGGAGTGCAGGAACGAAAAGCTCACAGTGAAGTCCTACTTGGTTCTCACGAAAGATGGTGTGATTACTGATCAGTGATCAAATGATTGGAGTGTGGGGAAATCCAGTTCCCCCTGAGAATTGAAGCTTCTGCTTGGCTGGTCGCGCTGGACAGTGTTCTCACAACAGATCACTTGAAAAGTAGAGGTTTCAGCATGGTTGGTTACTGCTATATGTGAAAGTCCGAAGAGGAAACTGCTTTTCACCTGTTCTTTTCATGCAAATTAACAAACTTCATATTATTGATCAAAAAAAAAAAAATAGCAAACTTCATATTGGAGGTATTGCTCCTTCCTATTTGGGATCCCCATTTTCCACCCAGCCTCAACAGCAGAGATATTCTCTGCTTGGCCAAGGTTCAGAGGAAGCAAGAAAGCTAAAATCTAGAGCTGCATCCCATTTGCAGTGTGTTGGTCTCTGTGGTGTGAGAGGAACAGGAGGCTCTTTGAAGGAAAAGAAAAGAGTTTTGAAGTGATTGTTGGCTTCGGTTGGAAAGCATATCACAAGCTGGGTTCTCTCCCTTGAAGAATTTGAGCAAGTCAGCATTTCAGATTTTGCAGAGAACTTCTGGGATCTTCTTGAGATTCAAGTTTGTAATGTGAATGTTTTTAGTCTAGCTTGATGAATTGGTGTGTTGCCTTGACACCTGATCAGATTGTACTTATTTTTTATTTTTAATAAAATTTTCTTCATTACTCTTCAAAAAAAAAATAACTGAACAGAATGGAACAGCAAAACAGGATTCATGTGGCATGCCCCCCATATAGTAGGGACAAGGTTTAGATGACAATGATGATGGGTGGGGTGGAGTGTGGGAGTCAATTGAAGGGTTTGTTGTACTCTCAGGTATATTTCTGGATCCATACCTTTTCTTGATTTATCAGTTATATTCTAAAATAAATTTTTATCAGATTCAGCATCTATTAGTAGCCCTGACAATTGATAAAATGAAGGAAAGTAGACTAACATGGTAAGTTCTTGTGAATTGAAGACCATCTGTGACTGCGACAAAACCAGTATAGGAAAAGTTACCTATTGCATGTTGAAGAGTCTAGAAGAGCTAAGGGACACTGACCATCTCAGCTACTGTGTCATCGGCTAACTGGGAGTGGGCCTAATCCACCATATTCTTCCTTGTGAGAAATCTGACAGCTACCAAGTCATTCTCAACATTTGGTTTGAAGGCAAATCCTTATTTGAGCACAAGAACCATGGACACAAAAGTTCACTTTTGTAAACAAGCACTTTGTACAAATGGGAATCCAATGCAATTTGCCAAGGGACACTGACCATCTTAGCTACTGTGTCATCGGCTAATTGGGAGTGGGCCTAATTCACTGTATTCTTCCTTGTGAGAAATCTGACGGCTACCAAGTCAATCTCAACATTGGTTTGTAGGCAAATCCTTATCTGAGCACAAGAACCATGGACACAAAAGTTCACTTTAAATAAACACTTTGTACAAATGGGAATCCAATGCAATTTGTTTTCAACATGATTTGAAACCTTTACTACCTGCATAATTTATTTCACCAAATTTAAGTTGATTTTCAATGTTGTCTTTTCAAAGAATGTTCATGTCAAGCCATTATTGGAATCTCTGCAATTTATTTCTAATTTTTCTGATGGCTTGAAATCGTGTTGATTAACAGGCTGCAGAAAAGCAGAAAGCAACGTGACAGATCATCAATGAGCACTTTTGAATGTTTGCATGATTCATGAGTTCTTCATATTTAGGTGCTGAGGATGTGTGGTCTTAATGTATTGGTAATTCTCCATCATCTCATTTTTATCTTCATGGATATTTTAGATGGGTTTGTTTAATCTGCTTATGATGGTTTGCAGGGCCCTAGTTTAACTGGTGGTTGCACTTGCTGGGGTAATCAGAAGCAGAAATGGTGGTGGGAATGCCGGAGGGGTGACAATCGTAAGTATGGTGGTGGGAATGCCGGAAGGGTGACAACTGTAAGTTTGTAACTGATTGGAAATTAGGGTTTGTATCAAATTTTGATGTAGCTCACAAATCACTTTGGAGAACGAATGATCAAATGACTTTTTTTGTGTTTTACATAATACATTTTACTGGGGACAGAGCATGGTGCACATGAGCTTCACTGACCGTACCACGGAGAGCCTGTTGTTACTTTTGAACCAGCGCCTCCATTTTAAGAGGATGACCAGTGACTATCTCAACTACTGGGTCATCATCGGCCCCGTCTCTTCCGAAGCAACATGCATCACATAGAATATTTGCCGGTTTCCTAGCGTAGATCTCTGCTTTCACATTTTCTACCACCCCAGTATACGCCAGAGGGATTAGGGGGTGTTTGTCAATGTGTGTAGTTTTGTTTTCTGACAACGTAATTGCCACATCAGCAAGAACGTAAAAACGAAATCATACACATGGATGAACACCCCTTTAGTCTTCTATTGTAATCTTTCTATTTGCCATTCTCCCTGACAAAGGATCCCATAGAATGGGAGGGTTTGCATTAACATATAAAGATGATTTCATCAATAAAACATCTCAGAAAGTAGAATATGAAGCATAATAGTTATGGGTTACCCACCACCTAAAGACAACTTCCAACTATAGAATATTTGCAAAACAATTTGCTTTTGGATTCAAGTGAAGTTGTTAACCCACCACCAAATCTCACAACATTGAGAATTGGTGAGTGGATCTTTACCTATATATCTGTTTCATACAATAAGAAAAAGGAATAAAACAAAACAAAATACATTGCCCATGTATCTATCAAAATCTCAATATTTGTTCAACATTTCAGTTCAGCCAAAACATGAATAATTGGGTCTACATGGGTCACATATGCATTACGGTTCAGCTTCTACAAACAAGACAAATCACTCATAGTTCTTAAATATATATGAAAGTAGGGATGCAACAACACAAGAAATGACTATAAACCTAATTGTCTTCATCCCTTGTAATTGTAGGTTTTGAGGTGCCACCATGGTCCTCATCTGTCTGAGACACTCCGACACCCCTCTCTCTAACTCATGAATGTGTTTAACAATATTCCCGCCATTGTTCACTGGCGAAGTTACTTCACCTTTAGTTACAGTGAGATTTGCCCAATAAAAAAAGTTGCGACGACCATCTATTCTTGCTTATATCTGACTTCGGTTTGACTACTTAGGAATTGGTGGATTACCTTGTTCACATTCCAACTAAATAAATGTCAATACAAACATTAAGGCTTTAAACTTCTAAGCAATGAACTATATTTCGGCATTTACAATACTTCACATCATACTTCAACTGTTTGTAGGAGGAGCAACCTCTTGTTAACTGAGAACTCGTGGCTGTAACACAAACAAGATGTTAATTGCCAATATACATACTATAAAAAATGTGCACACACACATTCCATTTTGGATCGGTGTCATGCAGATCATATACCTGATACAATGACCTTAAATGCAAGATTCAACTTCCGCTGTATACTTCAACGGCATAAATTTACAAACCATTTGTATATCACAAAATACCCATATCCTTAATCAATCAATAATGCATTATATACTATAAATGATCCAATAAAACATTTTTTTAAACTGTTATACACATTCTTTTGCCTAGGGCATTAGCATCCCAGAACAATGTTTCAATAGAACCAAAAGAATGTACATTAGCCAAACAAGAAGCAACTCATTCCATTGATGACCAAATCCACAATCCACCACCAAATTCCAAGGTAAAGCAAATATTCAAATCCAACTGATATGTTTAATGATTTCAGAAAAAAAAAAATAAAAGTAATCTACAAACATTTAAATTACCTCGATGGCGATTCAAAAAAGTTCACACTTCTTGCCTCCTTGTCTGACTACAGGTCCGGAGAAGAATACCCAATAAAGGAGTTCAGTCGATTTTTCAGAGCTAAAGACAAAATGGGAGTGAGTGCAGGTGCACAGCTTGACTATGTTTACCACCGGTGTGCGCCGATGGAGATCTATGGCTTACCGCCAACCCACAACGATCTATTCCTTTCAACTGAGGAATATGCCGTGATAGTGAGGGAAGAGCTCGAGAGAGAAAATGGAATAAGCCACAGTGCGTAGGGATAATATGATGTGGCATTACCCAGGGAAGTCAGCCTTGCGGGAATATTTTCGTTCCATTCAAAAGCGTTGGTGCAAAGCTGTGGACGCTACTCCGTTCAGTGGGGAAGAGAGTGCGCACTGCGCAGGGGAAAGAGGGAAGGGGGAGAGTAGTTCAAGTTTCGTAGGTACATTTTGGAAATTTCTCATTAAGGTTGAGGTGGCGTTACCCAGGGGCAATATGGGTATTTCTTAGAATTATGTTGTCGTGGATGTTTCATAGGTGGGCTCGTAGAGTGACTTCAAATTTGTTAATCTCAAATTATGGCCTTAGGTTGTTTTCATTTACGTACATTGCTTCCATAGGCAAAATTTTTCTACGGTGGCTTGGTCCGTAAATTTTTCTTATTTTTTTGGTAGAATTAAATAAGGGCTATTGATGGGATACATATCTGCATGAGTCCCTATTAACAAGTAGACACGATAGTAGACACGATACTGGTATAGAAAAGGGCCTTGCATACAAAAATGTAATAATCATATTTAATTTCAACATGCAATTTACATTTGTCGTTATTGGATGGGAGGAGACCGCACATGACTGTCACATATTTGCAAAAATCGTACATAATCCAAAATATAATTTCTCATATCTACTATAGGGATGTATGCATACATTGCAATTTTTTCGTGTATTATTTGATTTTGTGCAAAGAATAATATTATTGTTCCATACACATTCTTAGGTAAGTATTATGTTATTGATTCTGCATATCCCAACATGACTAGTTATATGGCACAATTTTGTGATACACGGTACCATTGTCCAATTTTTGGAGGGGAGGACGGCTTATAACCAAAGAAGAATACTTTAGCAATGCCCATGCCTCATTGAGAAGTGTCATCAAGCGGAGTTTCGGTGTGTTGAAGGCTTGATTCCATATGCTAAAGTGTATGTCATGTTTCCACTTAAAACATAGCGACTAATAGTTGTGGTTTGCATGGCAATACACAACTTTATCATGATAACTAGGACATAGACACCCTACTTCACGAGTTTGAGAATGATGAAGAGTTCAAAATTCAACATCCGTCTGAGACAAATGAAGAATATATTGATGAGATTGATATTGGCAATGAGAATTAGCAACAAGAGATGTTGTTGCATAGGCAACAACTTACAGATGCAATATATGCTGACAATAATAAACTACCATTGAGGAGGCGTAGGTCAACATAATCCATGTTGGTGGTTATGATCTTTGTTTTTCTCTGGCTTTGATAAATATTATGCGGAAAAGTACGGACATGCCCACTATAGAATTTTGATTTCCACTACAGATCTACAACATTTCAAAATGTCAATTACCACAACCCCATGCACAAATGCCTGCCCATGAATTGGCATCAATTTCGAGCTAGCATCTACCCCAACTGTACTTTGGGCCTATGAATTCTAGCGCTAGGTTGAACCGTAATTCTCCTAATATTATGCAATGGATAGAGATGTATTTGACTTTATTGTGCGTAGGAACTTTGTGTTTTGGATACTTTATTATATATAGATACTTTGTGCTTTAGATACTTTATTTTAATTTAGTACTTGATAATATATATTCTCTCATTATAGGTCAATCATTAATGACTGATAGGAAATATTATATAGTGTTCATTGATCATTACCCAAGTATATATGATACCTGGGCCAAATGGAGCTTGTTGGTCAACTAGTGTGGTTTAGTGTTTTGCTCATATAAAACATACGAAGAAGTAGATTATCAATTTCGTCATTTCATTTCTTCACATGATTCTTCAACTAACGGGCCATCTAATAGGAATGATGCATCTAGATTAACCTATGTATATTGGGCATCCACGTCTGTTACACTAGTTGATGGGTTTACACTGGCACGATGTACATGTCTAAGTGAGATGCACTTTCACAAACATATGCACGAGGCCTGTAAATGGAGCAAATTCGAATCGAAACAAGCCATCCTCGAATTCGATTCTGATTACCTAATAAGTGATTCAAATTCGATTCGAAATCCAGGGGATATTTAGAAATCCTAACCAAATTCGATTTCGATTAAAATGTCGAATATTCGACTATAACTGATTTTGCAGAGAAAACTATAAATCTAAAAACCAAAATAAAGAGGAGAAACAACCATTGCATGTGGGCACCACAAAAAAAAATAAAAAAAAAAAACTCAAAAAATAAAATCATCATGTGTTAACTATTTGGGTTATGGTTGAGCTGGCCCCGAGTTATACGTGGCACCTTCGTGGCCGCCTTATCACCACGGTTGCGTCAGCATCACGCCACCTTCGCGTCCTACCTTATCTCTTCAGCCACATCGGCACCACATCATGTGGATAAGCGCGACCAAGACAGGAGAACGAATGGGGACAACTCCACTGGGGATTAGGTCTTATCCTGAAGACCTCGGCGGACAACCTCATCCTGACAACCCGGAAGCTTCATCCGACTAGGACACGGACCTTCAGCTATAAAAAGGTACCTCCCGCTCAAGATAAGGGGTCATACTCTGAACCCCCATACTGTTACTCTGCTCGAATCAGCACCGTTCTCTAACTGCTCGGCCCGACCACCCACCTTTATCAACTGACTTGAGCGTCGGAGTATCTACCCGGGGATAATTGCTCGGGCCTCTAACCACTTTCTTGGTTGTAGATCTTGGAGTGCGGCTTCGTCCTTGCAACTCAGTTCCGCCCAATTGGCAGGATTATTTAACTGCTACCGCCCAACTCAGCTTCCCACTTTCTTGTGGTAATTGCACAATAAGTCATTCCTAATTTCTCTCACCACACAATCAAGAAAGATGCCAAGAAAAGCTTTGAAATGTTTAACATGTCGATCTCCATCTTGGAGATCCCGCTCTCACCGTAACCCTCCACTACGAGAATCTCAACCACCCCAGCCTCAAGCCGCGGTCAACTCTGCCCAGTTTCAAGTAATGTAGCAGAAGGTCGACCAAATCTTGGCCATATTGCAGACGTTGGGCTTCGCGGCGCAACCAACACAGACCATCCCTCTTGCCACGATGCACCCTCACCCTAAGGACCCCAAAAAGCATCGGTCGGACAAGGGGAAGGCATGGTCCGATCAAGAAAATCAATAGACATCAAGAAGATTGAGCTCCTTAACCTGGTCCCGCAGACACGACGACCATAACGAAACGCACCAGACCACCCAAGTACCTGCCAAAGAAAGGCTCGGCAAACGGACACCACATCAATCGGTCTCCACCGTTGAGTCAAATTCGGTCAAGGTTCACCCAACGCCGCCCAAGAAGGAAAGAGCCATGCACATTGTGGCCCTGGACAACAGAGACATAGAGATTCGAGAACTCCGACAACGCCTGACCGAGTTGGAGCGTAGCCAAGCCCAAAGAAGTGTGATGCCTCCCATGATCCAACCAGGGGAGTCGAATAGCCAGCCTGCCAAGGAGTCGCCATTCCCCCAAGAAATTGTGGACTAGCTCCCCCCGATCAGCTGGTGAGCACCACAGTTCGAGAGGTATGATGGAAGTGGAGACCCTAGCCACCATCTTGAAGCCTTCAAAGCCCAAATGATACTGCACGACACATTCGAAGGCTTGATGTGTAAAGCCTTCATGGCAACTTTCAAGGGCGTGGCCTTGACATGGTACTCCTCCCTTCCTCCGCTCTCCATCTCTTCTTGGGAGTAGCTAGAGAACCAGTTTCCGGCCCAGTTCACAGCCAGTAGAAAACACTAGAAGACTTCGGTGAGCCTCATGCAAGTGCGGCAAAGGAAAGGAGTCTCTCAGGGAGTATCTTGCCATATTCAACACCAGAGCTCTACAGGTCCGGTCCTTGAACCAATCAGTGACAGTCACCACCATCCAGCACAGCCTCCACCCCTCTCCATTCAACTTCTCGATCTCGAAGAATCCTCCTCAAACCATAGCTGGGCTAAAGAACCACATAGAAATACATCAACTCAGAAGAATCACAAGCACAACATAAAGATGATGAAGAATGGCCTAACAAAAAGAGAAGGGATTCCGAGGAACGTAGGACATAGAGGGCGGACCGAGATGACAAGAGATAGGATCGTCAATCAAACCGAAGACCGAGGACCCCGCCACCGACTTACAGAAATTTCATGACGTTGAATACACCGCGGTCTGAAATCTTGACGCAAATTTGTGACCATAACTACGCCTGATGGCACGAGAAGATGAAGTTCGAGAGCAATAAGAGAAACCGCAACAAATACTATGCATTCCACCGAGACTACGGCCACGACACCGATGACTGTTACAATCTGCCCACCACATTGAGGACCTGCCAGGCACGAATACCTCAGTGAGTTTATCGACAACAAGGACGAGAAAGCAGAGGAACAACGACCAGCACCCAAACCCCCACCCCGGACTCCCCTAGTCGGGGTCATCACCGTGATCTCAGGCAAGATGACTACCAGAGGAGGGAGCAGCTCGGGCCGAGGAAAGTGCCCAACCGCAAAAACCCTAACAACGGAAGGCCCATACCGAGGAGTTGGAATATCGGGAACCTAAGAATGTACTACTAGTGACTCCACATCAATAAAGACAACTTTCTTTTGCACTTAGTTGTTCAACACCCCGCATTGCATGCACCGCACAACACACACCGCCCGACAGATCGCACGATGCACGATGCGCATCACACATCGTCCAGTCGAACTCTTAATGGTTGGAACGCCCAGACATTGACTCGGCCGACCGATAAGCCTACAACGTATAGCAACACGCTAGCCCAGCATCGTATAGCCGACCAATTCAGCTGACTCAACTGTTGACGGCAGAGCCCAAAGCGGGGAAGAATGCTCCCACCTCCAAAGGCTAGAAGGCAGTCACCGAACTCCGCACACCCTGCTGATGAAGCATCATATCAGAGCTAGCTAAAGAACGACTAGACCACAAAGCGTCGAAAGCTCCCCAAGACCTTTAACTGAGCATCTCCCAAGAGATGAGAGCTTAGAAAACACTTCGACCAAGAAAGTCGAAGACAAATGATCTCGACCACTCTCGACCTCGGCCATGATAAGACCAAGGCCTACAACTTGGTTCAACAAAATAAAAAAAAGGAAGCAAAAGTACACAAGCTTAGAACCAAAAAGCATCGTTTCCATTAATTAAAAGTTTGTACAGGGTTTTAGGCTCAGCATACCGATCTGTTTACATCACCAAAAAAAGGAAAAAAGGACAACATCGACGAAGCAAAACAAAAATCATATTAGCAATAGTAGCAGTAGACAGGCACCTTAGTCCTTGGCAGGGCGATCCACGGCCTCCTCAGGCTCCTCGGGCACTTCAACATCAATGGTGTCGCCCTCATTTGGAATATCAGGATCATAAGGGCCCAAGCCTTGCACGGTCTCGATAGTGTCGGGGAATCGCCGTAGAACCTTGTCTCGGCAAAGGTTGAACCTCATCTCGAAGGACCATGCCGCAAAGTCATCCATCTCATTCTGATACTCCTAGGAGGCTTTGAACTGAGCAATTGCCTCCTCCCTTGCCTGAGCCTCCCTCTCATCGGCCTCCTTCTATAGCCTCTCACGCACCTCCTTCAGCTCATTGGTGCGTGCTTTCAGCTTGCAGACCGTCTCAAACTACTCATCTATGTCGCGCTTCAGCTCGACAATTTTAGCTTCTAGCATGGTCGTCCACGCACCTGCCGCCTCGAGCTTGGCCAACCGAGCCTTCAGGTTCGTAACTTCGGTGTGGCTCGACTCATAGAAGCGCCACACCGACCGAAGACGGTCAACTACCGCGATTGCTGAGCAAGCATTCTGTAAAAAGAAGCAAAGTATCAACACAACAACTTTAACCGACAAAAAAAAAACTAAGTGCAAACGAAGACATACCGACACAGCTTGAAGGATGAGCACGCTCTCCGAGGTGCTGCTCTTGGACTCCACTGCCTCCCACCTCATGGCTTGCGTCTAGAGGCCACGGAGAAGTTGCTTGGGCACACCCTCTGTTCTAAGCTCGTTCTCAGTACTGACGTTCCACCGCAGCATATGGATGTGGTCTACCACCCTCTGGCATGTTCCCTCACGGGGAAGGGGGTGAATGGCCTGGGTGCCCTCCTTCGAGTCGACCACCATGACCTCTTCCTCGGCCTGCTGTCGTGCTCTCTTTTGTTGCTGGGGAGTCCTCTCTGCAAACCTCGGTTGTAACACCTCAGATCAGGGCTGGGCCCCTTGAGCAGTTTGGCTACGCCTGTCTTGCCCAACCCTCATCCGACGAAGAATTTCCTTACGGCTTGCCATCTCAGCACCTGCATGTGATAAACAACATATCAGTACCAGTCAAACACCAAGTAAACGAAAAAGAGACCAATAGAACCGAAGCGACAAAACGGACCGGCCTCCTCACTCATCAGCCCAACACAAATCAGCATCGAGAAGGATGTGTAATGCATTACATTGACTTCCCCGATCATTCCTATTGCTGCCCTTTCTTCCTCGGTGAGCCAGGCTAGCTCAGGTTACTTTACCTTCGTCCTCAGCTTCTGGAGCTCGGCTGGCAGAGGCGAGCCTCCGGGACAATGCACAAAGAAGAACTTCTCCTTCCAGTGCTTCACCGAGGACGGGGTCCCAACCAACACCTTAATACGCAGTCGGGCCAAGAAGTAATAGTATCCCTGTTGTTGGTGCTTCAGTTAAAGGAAGTAAGAGCCACCCTTAGGCTAATCTCAATGTCATGAATGAAGCAATAAGATATGAGACTGATCAAGAACCTAAAAGAGTTTGGCATCAGTTGAACGGGCTGTACTCGGTACCACTCGAACACTTTGACAAGATCCTTATACAGAGGGAACCTCGGCCCGAATTCTAGGCTCTTCTCATACACACAGAGCTCACTCGACTGAGCATCTGTGGGCCTCTCAACGGTTCCTAGGCACCTAACTTCGTACCCTTCTAGAATGCAATATAAAGCCCGGATCTGAGCCATGTCCCCGGGTGACAAACAGCACTACATGGTCCCAAATCGGTGACCAGCCTGCAAAGGAAGGTCAACCTTCTTGGTTGATAGCCATGCCTTAGCCTCCTTGGCCTCGGAATCCCTTTCAAAAGAAATCCCCTGAAAGTCCTCGGCCTTGGCCCCCTGGCCATTAGCCTCAAGAACATCGAGCGTGGCAGCCTCGGTGAGAGACCCTATCTCGGACTCAAAATAGGAAATGAAAGAGGAATTGGAAGAGGAAGAGGCAGAAGCAGAGGAAGAAGAGTGGGAAGACGAGGAAGACATCTTACCAAGAAAGGATTAGATTCGTGAAATTGAAGCAAACACCGAGCACCAAAGACTACTTCTCGCTGAGCTCTAAGTGCAACTTCTTTCACAAATGAAAAAGTATGAATGTTCTTCACCCCCATTTTATAGGGCTCCCAATAATCCAGATCAAGGCAAGATCAACAACGTGGATCAAACACAACCCTTTGACAGCTCGGGAAAGACGAAACGACGCCACTAACCTTCGTATGCGTGTAACCTCGGGAAGACGAAACATCGCTTCTGTCAACATGACATGAGCACCGAACCGGCTGGCCCGCCCAAAAACCGATTCAATTCCAAGGTCCTCCGCTCAAAGGCACCCTCAACCTACTTCAAACTTGAGTTCTTCAGCCAAGGACCGAAGAGCTCAACCACGCCACACCGTGGTCGAGCACTACACTCCTCGACTTCAGAACTGGGGGAGTGGTGTTTGGGTTATGGTTGAGATGGCCCCGAATGCCACTTGGCACCTCCGTGGCCGCCTTATCACCACAGCCGTGTCAGTATCACGTCACCTCGACGGACAACCTCATCCCAACAACCCCGGAAGCCTCATCTAACTAGGACACGGACCTTCGATTATAAAAAGGTACCTCCCGCTCAAGGTAAGGGATACAACTCTGAACCCGCATAATGTTACTATGCTCGGACCAGCACCATTCTCTAACTACTCGGCCCCACCACCCACCTTCATCGACTGACTTGAGCGTCGAAGTATCTACTCGGGAATAACTCCTTGGGCCTTTGGTTGCAGATCTTGGAGTGCGGCTTCGTCCTTCCACCTCGGCTCCGCCCAATTGGCATGATTATCTGACTGCAACCTCGGTTCAAGAACTACCTTGGATCGAGAAGCATCATTAGCAATGCACAAAAAAGCCTCAAAAAATCTAAAACAAGAAAGAAAATAGACAAAAAAAGCATAATCTAGAAGAAAGAAGAAGTGGGAGATAGATAGATAGATAGATAGAGATAGAGAGAGAGAGAGGGAATAGTTTTATTAGTGTCGGATGCTCCACACTAATAGTTTTATTAGTGAGAAGAAATGTGACTTCTCAACTGCAAACATTGTTTCCGCCTTTCCCATCCAAACACAAGCATGACTCCGGATCTGCCCACGAGAACCCTACCCACAATACACCACCCCCCGTGAATTGGGAACACCTCCCCATGCATAATGCTATGCAGAGGGTGAGATGTTCTCCATGTGTGGCTGCGATAAACGTGGGCAGGGTTCTTGTGGGCAGGAGATCTGAGCTCCACAGGCATAGATATGCCATCTTGACCTCCTCTTTGATGAGTTCTTTGGTGGCGTTGTCATAATGAAGCACGTGGTCACAACCTCGACTGTTGTCTGGTATCATTTTAAAGGTTCAAGGAGAACACTGCAATGTTGTTTTACTATTTTCAAATTGTTTAAGAAAAAAAATACGAACATGTGATATATTGTGCAAGGAAATTATTTTTTGTTAATTTTCAAACAAGAGTATTTATGTTAATTTGCAAAAGGGTAAAACGGGTATTTGAAAAATTAATGTATGGGTCTAATGCTTTCCATATGGATCATTAATGGAAAGGAGATTTTTGTTGAGTTCTTTAAGGGATGTTTTTGTTAAAATAAAATTGTAAGGGAGATTTTTATGATTGTTAGAAACTTTAGAGATGTTTTTGTATTTTACCCTTTACTAAAAACCCAAAGTAACAAATACCTGAATTCATGCTTAGATTCCATTTAACGAGCATATCTTGCCTAAAAGTTCCAACAATTGTGAAACTAACACCCCTCTATCCTTTCCTTTACAATTAGAATTACATATTTGTCTTTTTCTGTTAATATAATGTAAATACATGCAAAATAATACAAAATACAAGGTTTTACACCGTACTTATTTATATTTATATTTTATACATACCTAAACAGTTACAAATTTGTCTTATAATGATGGATGTACCATGATTATAAAAAAATTGAGGGCCTATTTGGAAGGGCCTCTGTTTATTGAGCGCTTGAGCCACTTCAGAGAAATTACAAAAAATAGCTTACTGAAAAGTCGATTTCTCAGCTCACAGCTCAGTTCATGTTAGGCACTAAGGCCTACAGTGCAACGCCAGAACTCAGTAGCCCCAAACGGGCAAAGAAACGTGCACAATTCAATTCAGTCAGTAAGACATATAGTGATTCTCATCCGGTTTATACTGGTCAATCCAGACGCCACCGTTTGCTCTGTTAGGCTTTTAGGCTTGTTTCGCTCTAATAAAAAAGAAGTCCTCTCTCTCTCTCTCTCTCTCTCTCTCTCTCTCTAGATTCCTTACTTCCTCGCCTGCAGGTCTCCTTCTGAAACCTCCGATAACTAAAGCTGCAAACCTCCTAAACATGGCGGCCTCTGCTCAGTGGCAGCCCGCCGAAGAAGGTCTCAGAGAGATCTGCCACTTACTCGAACAGCAAATTTCTCCTTCCCCTGATCGCCCCCAGATTTGGTTGCAGCTCCAGCAATACAGTCAGCACCCCGATTTCAATAAGTATCTTGCCTTCATCTTTGCCCGTGCGGAGGTACTTTCGGTTATTTGATCATAACCGAAAAAGATTGGGCTTTATTTTGTTTGTATTGTAGTTCTGCTTGTTTGATTGGCATTACATGCAAGTTTATTCTATTTCATTTTTGCTCGAGTTTTTTTGTAGGGTTATGCTTTGGGTGTTGTGTTTTGTTGATGAAACTGAGAATTGGGGGTAGCTATTAGTTGATTGGATGAGTTTTGTTAGTGAATTGGGATCTAGGACTGATAATAGGAATGCCTTCTATTGGATTATAGTGGTTGTTGCTCATAATGTCAGGCTTTCTTTAATTGCACCCTGACATTTGCTTCTAGGTCTTCTGACTTAAGTGTACTGTTTGTTTTAGTAAATTCCAGATTCAAGTTAAATTTGGAATTAAAAGTAAGAAACGGAGGACATATTAATGGGGGGGGGGGGTGATGGGTAACTTATCGGAAATGTTGCCCTCAGTTGACGCTATACCTTACTGTGTAATGGTATGCAATCCTTTTATGTGTAGGTCATCCTTCACCTTGCCGCTCTGCGTGTTTTGCTAACTGAGGGGGTTTAGGATGTTTTCAAGTAGAACTATCATCTCATTACTTATGGAAATATTTTGCTTTTCCCGTGCACATTCGTGATACTGAAGTTAACTCTGTCGCAATTTGATGTCAACTTAAGCTTGGTTCTCGATTCTCCATATCTTCTCATTCTTTTTCTGTATCATCTTTGTGATGTTTTACTCTTGCAGTATTAATTTACTTTATATCTTACACATATTTCCTATGGTCTTGGATTGTAACATGCTCTATTTGACAATAATGGTTTTTCTCTTGAAGTTGTATGACATATTTTATCTAAACTTTTGTTACTCTTCCAATCCAATTTGTTAGCAAATAGTCCAGAGCATATAAGCAGTCATCATATAGTATTCATACCCCAACATTTCTTTATTATAAACTTAATTTGTATTTTTTTGATAAGCAGCAAAGAGTTCATTAATTTAGAGGCATATAGAAAGAATACAAGGCTGGCTGGAAGACAATCCCAGTCGCCCAAAATAAATCCACTCAGCCCAAAACAATTGATCCCTATGTGCCCCTTGCTTGGCCAAGTGATCTGCCATTCAGTTTGCTGTTCTTCTTATCGAGCTGAAGGTTGCCTCCACCTCCTTAGCTAAAGATTGAATTTCCCTGATGCCTGATTGTCTGTCTATATTCCCAAGCTCTTGGAGTTAAGGTTCAACGTATCGATACACCCCGATGTGTGGAAGGGGTGTATCGGTACTTTCTACCTAGCATAAGCCTTATTTTAGTTTTTTTTTTCAAAAATGGGTCAAGGGTAGGTCTTAGGCCTCTCTACCTGCTGAAATGGGTCAAAAGGACAAAAGACCTGTATTTACTGTTTCAGACTCTCACCGATATGATACGATATGCCTGATATGGGGTGTATCGTGTTAAAATTTTGAACCTTGCTGGAGTATTGTTATTTAACCAAGAAATGATCACCTTGGAATCTCCCTCCACCTCCAATAGTTGTATTCCAAATTTTATGGCTAACCACAACACCTGAATACAGAGCTTTGATAACCCTTGTTGCATCTCTAAATACCCCTCCAACTCTTGCTGGTTTTGGGTTATCTAGCGAAAGTTCCATCAAAGTTTAGCTTTAAGCCCTTGATTTATTGGTGGTTTCCGTTCCATCACAATCTTATCTTTTGTCTTTAAAGAAGTAGCCACTTCTCTCCAAGATCTTACTATTTCGTTGACATTAAATTCCTTGAAAATCTCCATTGTTTTTACCCAGTTGGCAACCTTTAACTTTATGTTCTCTGCTATTTCTTCTACACTCTTTGTTTCTTCTTGAATATTCTTCCATTTTTCTCTTCCCTTATTATCCATAAGACCATTGTTCTTGCTACCTTCTACAATATTCTTCCTATTTTTGTAGGCTGCCTTAGGAAGTTAGGACTAAGCAAACTTGCCGCATCTTGGGGAGCCACCCACCTACACCTGAAGAGAGAGCACATTCACTAGTATTTAGTAAACGGGACCGGATTGGCTGGTCTAACTGGTTGAATGGTGACTTGGGCCTATATCCAGTTCGGTCATGCCCTAGGAACCAGAAAAGGTAGAAAACTGCTCAAAACCGGCTGACCATTTGGTTTAATTGGAAAATCGGTGAACCGGTCTACCATCATCATCCATGCCTTATCCCAACTATATGGGGAAAACTGGTGAATTGGTCCAAGTTTCCTAAAATTGCCCGGGTCTCAAGTGTGTGGAATTTTCAAAATGCAAATGGAAAGATTTGAACCCATGACCTTTTTTTCATGCATATTGTCTTGTTACCATTAATCCATGTCATTATTTGTGTTCATTTATGAATCTTTAATGTACATATTGCATTAATACACATGTATTTTAAAGAATATGTGAGGAGGTTTGCACCCTGGTTAGTTACTTAAAAAAACAAAGAACTAGCCATCTATCCACCACATTCAGGTATAATATTATTCGTATAATATATTATTTATAACATTTATGTGACCCATGGTATATATATATGTATATGCTACATTATCACGGTTCGACCTTTGGTTTGACTACTGTTGAACCTTGGACCCATGAACCTCTCCGCTTTCCGGTTCTATGTCCGGTCTGGTTTTCTGAACATTGCAATTCACAAAGGTACAGGTGTTTAGTAATGGGGAATAGTTTCACTGGCTGCTTTGCAAAGGGGATATATATGAGGAGAAAGACACGTAAAAGGCCTTCTTGTCTATAGCATATTATAGATAGTGATCTTGCCTAGAACCACTTCCCAATAGAAAGCTTGAATCCTAGGATGGACAGGTCTACTCCAAATTTCTTTCACTGGGAAGTTTATCCCCAAGGTATTTGATTGGACTAGAGAATTGAAGAAAGAAGCACAAGAAAATAGACTCATGGGAGAGGGGGACCAAATTCTATTGTCAACAATCTGGCTGTCAAAAAAAAGAAAAAAGCAGAGTCAAGTTTGGACAAAAAGGTGATAAGGGAGTTGCATTGCAAATCTCCAATACCTCTTCAAAACCCAAAATCCCAATTCAACCTAGACAAGGAAACAAACTAGAATTTACAAAAAGAGAGAGAGAGAGAGAGAGAGAGTACAGAAGAGGACATTGTTCTTTGAGTGGAATTGCCAAACCAACGGTCTTCCCAAAACAAAACATTAAAACAACCACCCAAATCATACCTGATAAAGCTTAGAAAGGAAGGAAGAACCTTGTAAATATATATATATATATATATAGGGGGAATTTGCTGAAGAATTAAGAGCCACATTAGCATCCCACCCATTGTCCAAAGCACCATGAATACTCAAAATGACTTTTACGCCAAAGCTTGCATCTTTCTAAAGGTAGGCACCACAACCATTTCCCTAGCGAAGTAGTGTTCTTGTGTAACAAATTCCCTATCCCTAACCCACCTTGCTCTTTGGCCCCACACACCACTTCCCATTGGCCAGATGGTCTTTGCTCCCTTGGTTCCCAAAGAAAATCCCTCATATATTTCTCTAACTTATTTGCTACCTTCGCTGGAATCCTAAAAGTGGACAGGAAATAAATGGGTAAGTTGACCATTGTGGATTTAATCAAAGTTATCTTGCCTCTGAAAAGATATAATTTCTTTTCCACAGCGCCAACTTCTTAGCAAATCTTTCCAGTACTGGTTTCCAAAAATCTTCTGAGCTTGGATTGCCACCAAAAGGAAGCCTGAGGTACTCCAATGCCCAAGTTTTTCTTTCATAGCCCAATAGCTCTGCATAATGCAACTACTCCTCTTCTTGCAAGTTAATTCATGCCACTCCACTCTTCCTTAAGTCCACTCTTAGATTGGAGACCTTTTTAAAAAGAGAAATTATCTCCTTCAGATTCCTGCCCACCTTCACAAAACAGGATCAGGTTGTCTGCAAATTGAAGGTGTGTAACGACAACCTCCTGCCTCCCTACCCTCCAACTTAATTTGTATTTTCAATTACAAGTTGTTTTAACCTCAGTACTTCTAAGAATCATGCATCTCAAGTTGGGTAATATGTACATAATATGTACTTATTTTTGGTATTACATACTATACATTACAGTGAATTGGGGGTGGGGCAGAGCAGGCATGTGATGCCCATTGGCCATACCATTAAGAGCCTGGAGCTTCACGGGTTTGAACCTGCACCTCCTATTTGGAGGGGTACCAAGTAGCCATCTCGACAATGGGGTCATTTATATTATGTAAATAATGTGTACTGGTTGTCTTGCATTGTAATGCCCACTTGTGATTACCATTGCCATGAAGTCTTCTATGGTTGGTTCTGCATTATTGTTGAATTGCTTTGTTGTTCCGCAGGATTTATATAGCCGACCCCATATGGTTGGGATAAGGCTTAGATGTTGATGATCCAATTGTTTGTTTCATTGTATGCTTGGAGAAGAAGTTAGTATTTGGTTTAGGGGATGTTTTTTTTGTTTCATGCTCTTTTTACGTTTGGTTTTGAAGATTTTCCTTTTATTTTCAAACAGGGTACACCAGTGGAAATTCGACAAGCAGCTGGTTTGCTTTTGAAAAATAATTTGAGAACTGCTTTCAAATCCATGGAGCCTTCAAATCAGCAATACATAAAATCAGAATTATTACCTTGCTTAGGAGCAGCAGATAGGCACATCAGGTCTACAGTTGGAACAATTATAAGTGTCATTGTTCAACAAGGGCGGATATTAGGTTGGCCAGACCTCTTGCAAGCCCTCTTACAGTGTTTAGAGAGCAATGACTTAAATCATATGGAAGGTGCTATGGATGCTTTGTACAAGGTATTTATAACTTAATGGTCACTGATATGAGTAACTTATTTATTTTTTTGTTTGAGACGTAACTTTTGTGTTGATGGCGTAAATGAAGTACAAGTTCCTTTAAGTGCTTGTTAAAGCTTCTTGTCTCCTAGTGTACTGGATCACTATGTATTTATCAAAACATAGTAACGTGTGTATGAGCCTGCATTGTGGGCTAACATATAAACATAGGGTGCCAGAAATAAGTTATGGGTAATTACATACAATGAGATATTTGCGCAACTCCATTTAAATTGTCAATAACTAGTGTTATACGGGCAGCAATCTGATATTCGGAAGTGGCATTTTGCAAAATTGATATATGGAATATCCATAATCAGATGAAAAAGGGAGCATCTATTGACATAACATCATCTGTTGCCTATATAATTTTAGCATAATCAATCGAGAAATTCCTAAAATCTTACTACTCTGTTCTGTTCTTTGAAAACTTTATGCTTGCACTTTTTATGTAGATATCATATTCATTTCTGACAAATTAATCATTTGGTGCACCTCAGATTTGTGAAGACATCCCTCAAGAGCTTGATTCAGATGTACCTGGATTAGCTGAACGCCCCATCAATATATTCTTGCCCAGATTGTTCCAGGTGACAGGATAGCTTTTTCTTGCCATGATTGAATGGGCTGGTCTTTTTTCTATGCAATTCCATATGAGTTTGAAGTTGAATGATATATTTTTCTGTGCTATAGTTTATACTGAAAATCATTATTTGGTTTGATTGATTTTCTGTGCTATAGTTTATACTGAAAACCTTTATTTGGTTTGACTGGTGCAGTTTTTCCAATCCCCACATGCCTCACTCAGAAAGCTTTCCTTGGGTTCTGTGAATCAGTTCATTATGTTGATGCTGAAGGCAAGTACATCTGATGTTCTGTTCAATGTTGTAAGATTCAGATCATTCATCAAACTGGAAAGGCCATCTCTTCACAGGTCAAGCAATTCAACCATGAGGTTGACCTAGTGACCCGTAATGTCTAGAGATATAATTATGTATACTATAACATGTATGTCTGTGGTTTAGTGCTTGAAGTGCAAGTCTTGTAAATCATATTTTTGTATATATATATATATATAAGAGTTTTGACCAATCAAAACCCACCCATGAATTTTGATAAATAACACCTAATTGGCTACCACATTTATGATTCTAGTTGACTGGTCAGACGTTTTTCTGACCAGTCAACTAAAAACCAGTCAAAAATAGTGTTGTGGCTTAATGGTAATATTCAATTCTTTGTAAATAGGAGGTTGTGAGTTCAGCTTTCGAGAAAAACTAAAAACCAGATTGCCCTCTCATTACTGAGTTGTGCAGTCCAGTCCAAGTCTTATAACATTGATTCTATTTTCTTCATTTATATTGTTCTGCTGTTGTTGGAAGCACCAGTATTTACTTCTGTTTTTTTTTTTATTTTTTTAAAATTTTTTAACACAGGGTTTATCTCGATCAATGGATCAGTACCTCCAAGGTTTGTTTGTTCTTGCTCTTGATCCTTCTGCGGAGGTGAGAAAATTGGTGAGTATTTCTCAATGCTATTACATGGTCAGGAATGATAGAAAGTTGACTACAAGTATGTACTTTTATCTGAGATGCCTTGCTTTAGAAAGCACATATGTTATGTAGATACTTTTAACATTTTCTCCAAATTGAAAACTCTACACATTTTCGAAACTGTAATTTCGAGTAATACTTTTTGATTACTTTAGTTGCATGATTTCAACTTGGGATAAAGATGAATATTTGATTACTTAAGTACTTGTATTAGATATAACATTAGGGGCTGGTAGATAACATGCACGGTTGATGGGTAGCTTTGCTTCAAAATTCCATAGTAGGTGTTGAATCTAGGGGAAAATCCAGAGAATAGTTGCTGGTTTTCTTCTAGTAGTGGAGAACTACCAGAAAATAACAAAAGAAAAAAAATAGAAATCACTTGTTTCTCCAACCATGATTTCAAGAGGAGAAGAAAAGCAGCTATTAAAGAAGAGCAGAAATTGGTTTTCTCAATTATCACTCTGTTCTTCTGTTCTGCTGTTGCTTCTTTATATCTTTTTCAGAAGGGCTTTAGATATACAAAATTGAAGGTACATGGAGAATCGCTTACTTAGTGTTTTTTTTTTTTTTTGCTTCCTTTATTCCATACTTTAATGTTTTACACCATTAGTTTTTTTTTTTTTTTTTTTGATTAGTAACTTGATCAAAAGATACCAATGTTTTGCAACTTTTTATTAATTTAGGAATTTATGACACTATGGTAGTGTTCTGGCTTTATCAAAATTTTATTACTGTGGTATTTGGCTGCTATTTATTTGCTTACTTTTTTACAGGTTTGTGCTGCCTTTGTTCAGCTAATTGAAGTTCGTCCAGCTTTCCTAGAGGTGTGCTCTTATTTATGTTTCATAGAAACTTGATTCCAATTTTTCTTGTTGTTATGTGTGCAATGACATGATGAGCATGGACAGTGAGGTTGGGAGGAGCCTGAAACTATAAAGGAAAGGAGAAATGAAGAAAATGTGACTTTCAGTCATTCCCAAGGGAATGTCTTATATCCAAGGGTTGCAAGAGGCTCTTGCTGGAGTCTTGGGGGGATAGAGGAAGGGTGGGACTGTGGGAGGGGCAGGAACTAAGTGGTGAAAGGAGGTTGGATCCTTCCTTGCGCGGCATTGGGTTTATATTGGGTTGTGTTTTTGTGGATGTTAGTTTGTTGGTATTTTGAGGTATTTATAATGGAAGTGGTTGAGATTTTAGAGTGATATATGGGACTGTTGTTTCTTCTGACCTCCTTTTCTTCTACTGATACTCCTTGTGTTGTTTTCTTAGACCTTATTCCATTTTAAGTGTATTCAAGATGGCAAGATAGCTAGAAGGATATGGAAACTATTGCAGATGGTTTATTAGAATTACTTCCTTTAGATCTAGATTTAAGTATTATTTCTGTCCCTTCTATTATCGACATTCCATTCTTACAGACTTGGGTCTTCCCATTGCTAATTCTTCTCTTACTCCAGATTTGATATTCCCACTGAATAATGAAAAGAAGTCAGAAAATGTATCTTACACCTTATTTCTAATTTTGTTATTTATGCTAATTTTTCACATTTTTATGAGACTTTCTTTGCAACCATTTCATCTATTACTATTCTAAAAATTGTTTCAGAGGCTTTATCTAAGCTAGAGTGAAAGGCAGCTAGATATAGTGAGATGGAAGCACTTATTAAGAATGAAACTTGGGAGCAGATAGTTCTCCCTAAAGGGAAGGAACTAGTAGGGTGCAGATGGGTTTTTATGGGCAATTAGAAATCAGATGGATCAGTGAAGAGATAAAGCCGGACTTGTGGTAATAGGGACATACTCAAACCTAAGGAATTGATTTTACTGAAGCATTTGCTCCTGTATCTAGAAATGAATTCTATTAGAGTTTTGTTGGTTGTTGCAACTTGTTGTTCTTGGCCTTTATATAAACTTGATGTACAAAGTGCCTTTCTACATGGTGATTTGCAGGTAGAAGTTTAGATGCTCCTTCCTCTAGGCATTAAGGTGGTTCTAGGGAAAGTTTGCAAACTTAGGAAGTCTATTTATGGGTTCAAGCAATCAGCCAAAGCTTGGTTTGATTGGTTCATCAAAGTCATTAAGAGAATTGATATAGTGCTTAATAAAATTTACCTTTACTGATAAAAATAGGTGAACTCACTTTCAGCCCTCATTGTTTATGTTGATGATATTGTGGCATGACTCATGAGGCAATTCAATAACTGAAAACCTTCTTTGCCTGAAAATTTAAAATTTTGGAGATCTTAGATACTTTCTTGGTATTGAGGTTGTAAGGTCAAAGTGGGGTATCTTTATTTCTCAGAGAAAGTACACTCTTGATCTACTTGAGAAGAAATAAGAAAACAAGGGTCAACACTTGCAGGCACAAGACCCAAATCATCACCTTTATAGTAGGGATGGAGACTTAAGTAGCGCTCGGTAGCACTGAATAGACCTCTGAATGCTGAAAATATTGCTTTTTCAATGGCTGGAGGTTGTTTGGTTGCACCTCTGAACTGTTCCTCTGAACATCGAAAATACCTGAATCGTTCAGCGATTGAGCTACCTCTGAGTGCATTCGGAGGTAGCGGACAAAACTTCGCTTCCAACAGTGCTCCTTTGTGAAAATCAAAAACCCAAAATTGCCCAGTAGCAGACAGTGGTGACCGGTCTCCCCACCATTCTCTCTTGCACAATGGCAACAACTGAGCTCTCTCATTTATTTGCTGCATTTTCTGTCAATTAAACAGAAGACAAACCAGCTCACTGCTAGCTCCCCTCCCGTTTTTTTTTTTCCTGTGGCCAGTGGCAACTCTGTTCTTCATTTTCGGGTTCCACTCTCAGTTTTTCTTTCTGCATGGTGGCCACTCTGTTTTGCATTTCGGAAAAAAGAACTACTATGTTATGTGTTTTCTGAAAGGAGGAGCAGAAAAAGAATAAGAAGGTGGAAAATGAGAAAGAGGAGAGATGGGGAAGAAGAGTGGCTGACACTGCTCCGTGTCACCGCTTGTGAAGCAGACTTGGGATGGGTGTGCCCTTCTAGAAAAACAAGTAAAAAGATTTTGTAAGAACTTACCTTATCTGTGCCCCATGTAAAAATAAATCAAAATTTATTTCTCTCCATACCCTATTTTTTATCTTCTTGCCACAGCACTTTTTTGACCATTTAATTTTTTAATATTTATATTTTAAACTTATATTTTACCTTTTTCTCTCCAAAATTCTAATTTTTCTATAAATAAATTAATATGATTTTATAATATTTAATAAAATATTATAATATTTGTTCAATTAATATTATTTTTATAATATTAATCTTTTTATTAATGTTTTTAATCTTGTTTATCATTTTTTAAATTTTATTCTTTCTTAATATTTACTTTTTTTATTATTTATGATATCATAATATTTTAATCATTTTTGCTATTGTTATTTTAAATGACAATTTGAGGGGTAAGTTTGTATAATGCACATTTTTCAGATGTCACAACATTCAGATTGTCGAACAACTCCACTGCATTCAGATGAGTGTGAAAGCGGAAAAGCAAATTTTCCATTGAATGCTTTCAGAGCTTTTCAAAGTTTTTTTTTTTTTTGTTGCTTTTCAGATTTGACTTCAGATTTACTGAAAACCACCTTAGACTTGCTAGAAGATAAAGGGATTTACTAGTGATTAGCGGATTGATTATTATATCTATCTCTAACTTGGACATTGCTTGTATTAGAATATTTTTCTGGTGCAGAGCTTGAATAGTTTGTGGGAGTTGTAATGCGTGTTTTATCTGGAGGGGCTCCTTCTTGCTTGGATGCTTGTTGTATTGTATTATCTCTTTTTGGTTAGCAATAAAATTTTACTTTACCTTTCTTCAATAAAAAAAACATTGCTTGTGCAGTTGGGGTGATAATTCACTATATGCATGCTCCTTGTGTTCCTCATCTAGAAGTTTCTGAAGATATTTAGATATTTGAAAAACTCTCCTAGGAGAAGATTGCTTTTTTCTGATCATGTCATTTAGAGTTAGATGCATGCACTGGTGCTGTTTGGGCTGTTTCTTACAGATGATTGACACTCTTAGGGATGTTAATGAGTTGGGTTTGTCTCAACCTAACCTGACCTGTAGATCAATATTGAGCATACCCCAATCTGAAACTCGTTTTAGACTACCCGACCCTAACCTGACAGGGTCAACTGACATCCCTAGACATTCTACATCCAGATATTGTACCTTTCTGGGAGGAAATTTAGTTACTTGGAGGAGCAGAAAACAGAATGTGGTGTCTAGATCAAGTATTGAAGTTGAATTTTGGTATGGCTAGTGGTATCTTATAATTGATGTGACTGGAATTGTTGGGCAAAGAGATGGGCATTGTCATAAATGAACTGAAGAGACTGTCTTTCATGTAGAGGTAGATTGACACTTAATTAGGGAGGAGGTGGACTTGAAAGAAATCTTTCATATGTTAAAGGACCAAGGACCAAGTAGCTGATTTTCTAACTAAGGGTCTGAGTAATAAGAAGTTAAATCATGTTTTCAGCAAGTTGAGTATGACAGATATCAATGCTTTACTTTAGGGGGGGAGTATAGAGATGTCTAGAGAGTTGAGTGCTTGTGTTTGTCATTTATTTTTAGGAGGGGTGCTATTGTAATTTTCTCTTAGTTAAAGCTTAACTAGCAAACATGTGGGCTGACCAAGGCTAACACCTATGAATTCTCATGAACAGATTTCTCCTTCTCTTCCTCTATCACTTCTCTTCTATTTCTTCTCACATACATGAATCAAATCAAGGGTGATTGCCGCTTGGTTTATCTCTACTAGCATGTTTCAAATTGGAAAGGAAAAATTAACGATAGTAAACCTTTAATCTTCCAGAGTTTACTCACTACCAAATTTTTCAGTCACTAGAGATCCATTTTTCTAGAAAATTGCAGCCTGGGCTCTGTTTGACCAAATTGACCCATTATATATTTCTTGAGCAAAATCTCCCACTCAACTTCTTCACCAATCGTTTCACTCAGTAGACTGCCCTTCCTCTACCTGATTTAATTACAGAAACCAGATTTTCAGAATATAATTCTTATATTAATTATTGGTTTGAGTTAGATTGTCTTTTATTTTTCTGGATTGATTTATTTCTGTTCTATTTTGTGCTGTGCGTTATATGTTGTACTAATCTTCTATCACCAGATTTTCCAGTCACTGGAGACAAATTTTTCTAGTGAACTGTAGTCTAGGCTCTGTTTGTGCAAATTGTCCCATTAGACATTTCCTGTGCAAAACCTTACTTCTCAACTTGTTTAGTAAACACCTATATATATCACTGGACAAGCTTTCCTGTCATTGATATTTAGTAACAACATACAGATCTATGAAGTTTATATCTTGGTCTAATTATCGGTTGGAGACTTGGAGTTAGGCTATGCTTGGTTTATTTTTTGGGATTGATTTATGTCATTTATTTTGTTTTGTATGTTATGTGTAATATTCCTTTATTGCAATTCTTAGTATGATCTTTATTATTTATTGCAGCCCCACTTGAGAAATGTTATCGAATATATGTTGCAAGCCAACAAGGATGATGATGATGAAGTTGCACTTGAAGCTTGTGAATTTTGGTATACCTCTGCTTTTACTTTGGATAAAATTTTCTGGTTGATAATATTTATTTTTATCATGTAGTTGTGCTGTATAGTATGGATGATGATGAACTCAAGGGTGCAGTAGGATGGTTTTGTAGATTTCCTATCAAGTTTATCTTAAAATTACTTTCTGTTTCCAGGGATACAGGATACCCTTATAATATGTGTTGTGCTATCCTGCCCAAGTTATGGCTTCTGTCTATTAAATTATTAAATATGATATTGAGAAGTCAGTTCACGTGGTGCTGTTATAAGATGGGATATGCACTTATTGAATCCTTGTGCCCCTTTGAGAACCTCTATGACTATCAACGATGTCTTCCACAACATAGTTTTAGATGTTGTTGATCTCAGTAAAAAACAATGTTTTAAAACGCGGTGGCGTGATGCTAGGCGTAGTTCAAAATGTAAGAGGCATAAGCCTCCTTAAGAGGGGGAGGAGGAGGAAGAGGGCGGGGGACTTTTTTTTTTTTAATGAAGATATTTTATATTAAGAAGAATGAAGATGCATAACACTAGCTGAAAGGGGGGTTGTTGAAGTGGAGGTGAGCGAGCCAGGACGGAGCAAGACCCTCCCAGAAGAAACAAAAAAGAAAAACAAATTGAGGTGCATTGAAAAGGGGTTGGGGGTGATGCCCCCGGCCAAGGGGGTCCAGGAGCTCCACCCAGTCCCAAACTTTCTTTCCCCTTCTCTTTCCTTCCCTTCCCTTTTCTTTTCTTTCTTTTTCTCTTTTTTTTTTCCTTTTCTTTCCCTTTCCTTTCCTTTCTTTTCTTTTCTTCTTTTTTCTTCTGTCTTTTTGTGTGAGGCGCATGAGGTGTACACCTCAGAGGCATCTATGCTTCTGGCATTCACCTCAGGGCATTTTGGTGGTGCCTCACCTGGAGGCGTGCCTCCAGTTACATGCCTCCCACACCTTTTAAAAGACTGGTAAAAACACTGAAATTGCATTCCTGTAGGTATTGTATTTTTGCAATTCTTTTTTCTGTAATCTGAATCCAGAAATACATTGGCAAGTTATGTTGAATTCCTTTTTGTGGTTTCTGAATGCCATGTAAGCTGCAATTGGTTTTTGTTTTTAAAAGCAAATTGAGGCATTTGCAAACAACTCCTGAACCATCAAGATTGATTCATAAAAGAAGGAAAACCTCAAAGTTGGGCTTTCAAAAACATGTTAATTTCTTGGAATCTACAACAGATATCTTCCATTTGATTTCAACAACACCCTACAGAGAATTAATTTTCATGTTTTTGGGGTGATTTAGATTAAAAAATTGCTGAATACCCCCTTAAAGTTCTCAAGATTAAAAAATAACCTGGAAGATCGTCTTCTTAGGAACAAAGTGAGCTTAGTCACACTTGAAACTAGGGACCTTGGGGGGCAGGGATGCACAATATCAGTCCAAGAGCATTTACAATTTTACATTTGCATATTGAAAAAAGTTAATGGTAGATGAGTTGCCTTGTAAGGGAGCCTTCTTAGCCTACCTAGGTAGCTAGGTAAGATCTCCGTCTCTCTTTCTTCCCCCTTCATTTCTTCCTTTATATATCCCTATCCTTTCCTCCTTCCTCAGTTCTTCCCAGGGGTGGATTCGAGCCAAGCCGAGCTGAATAGGTTGTTATTCGAGCTTGGCTCGCCAAGACAGTATGAGGCTTGAGCTCGGTTCGAGCTAGAGACTTGAGCTCGAGTCAAAAGCTCATAAGCTCGAGCTCGATTGTGAGTCAAAAATTATATATAAAAAATGTATTTTTTATTTGATATTTAAAAATTAATAATTATAATAATTAGTTATTATTATATATAAAAAATATTATGTATGTATGTAGAAGCTTGATTAGGCTTGCGAGCCTCACGAGCTGAGCTGTATTAGGCTCGAGCTCGGATCGATTAGCAAACGAGCCTATAAATGAGGCTCGATCCCGACTCGAAGCTCGGTTTAAACTGAGCTGAGACGAGCTCGAATAGCTCGTGAAAAGCTTGGCTCGTTGCATTCCTCCTGTGTGTTCCTTCTTTTAACACATTGTTTTCCCAATTTAACTAATGCTGGAGTTGGAGATTCTGAACTGATGGAAAAGTGAACTGCTATAGTGTGAAATGGTTTGTAGCTAAAGTAAAACCAGGTTAGCAAAAGTGGAATATTGATATGAGAATCCTCTAATTTCTCATTGATTTATTGGAACTAGGCCATACTAAGGCTATGTTTGGTTAAAATTCTGCTTAAAAAAAATCACTATTTGAAGAATGAGTTTTAAGCCAAAAATGATTCTTTTTTGATGTATTTTTAAACTCAAAAGAATCAGTTCTTAAAAGTTAATATGAGTTTCATCCCTAAAGAACTCTCTGGCAATTTCCTACATCCAAATCACAAAACTCATTAGATTAATTCTCTGAAAGTATTTCAAACATAACCTAAGATGCACTATTTGACATTTCAAACACTCAAAGTTGCTCTGTGCCTTGTTTGAGATACATTTTGTTGCTTTATTTATAATACACTGCTATTAGCTTAGGGATATTTCTGCTGTACTTGGCAAAGTGGGAAGCAGGTTCACTGTCTATCCTCTGGTTCCTGGTGTTAGGTTGAAGGTTTTGTATGTATGGATGGTTCGGCTGATAAGAGTTCTTATTAGCCTGTATTTGAGTTTAAGTTGTTATGTACTGGGCCTGTGCTAATGGGCTTAAGTCTGTTTAGTGTTTTAAGTTGTCTGGGTGTCCCATCACTAATCAGGGGCATCCCAGTCATTTCATGTAACGTTGTACTGTACTTTAATATAAATAATAGTACTGTYGACTGGGGAAGACTAGTTCGACATTTCAGCATCTCTTCTTCTTCTCCTCTTTTCTGCTACTTCGGCTACAGTAGTTTAGCTTTCACTTGGGATGTGGTGAGAGAATCTCTAGAGTCTTCCATAACTGTGTGAACTCTCTAAAGATGGTTGCATATTGGCTTAAGATAATGGAATCTTTTGGAAATTTATGAGTTGATTCAATCTCAAGAGATTGTTTTTACATGTCCATGTTGATATTTTTAGCAAAAAGTTTCAGCAAAATGGGCCTCTACCTCTTTTCACGCTATTCTGGTTAACTTTGGTGATTATGCAATGGGGGAACCCAATGCACCTTACTTGAGTCCAGGTGCAGCCCCTTTGAGAAGGTGCATGCCAAGTGTGCCATGCAACTCAGCCTAGGCTTGTACCTTTTTTAAAGGTGGTTTTTATTGTGCAGACCTCGCAACTTGATCTGTTCTTTATCTGGCTTGGACAAAGTTTTAGGCCCATGGGCTTGGGCTTAGGTTGACTATTTTTTGGGCCGAGCTTGGGCTTTCTCAAATAATCTCATCCCAATAATATTATATAATAAAAATATAATATATTAATAATATATAATTAATATGTTATAATATATCTGTCCAGATCATAGTTGTCAAGGTGATGTCCAAGCGGACACCTAGGTGACAAGGGGCCCTTGGAGGCTTGCTTGCCTAATTGCCAAGCGGTTTTGTACATTGTGCCATAAAATACTTTTATGTTCATAATTTTTTGAGATTATAATTATAAAATAGACATTATTAAACTAAAATATTCATTTTGTATGTTTATATACTAATTTCTTTTTATTTTTTTCTTATTTGTTAGGGTTTAATCAATACAGACATTGCTAAATGTTGTATTGAACCCTCAAAGACTTCAATACAGACATTGCTAAATGCTGTATTGAACCCTCAAAGACTTCAAAACCTGAACCAATAAGGAAGAAGTTACAAGTTTGTATAATCAACAGATTTTCTTCTTCCACTTCATCATCATCTTCTTCTTCTTTTTCTTCTTCTTCCACCTTTTCTTTTCTTTTTTTCCTATAACAAAAATAGGGGTGCAGCCCCTATATTTTTTGAATATTCTTTTCTTTCTTTTTTTCTTTTCATGAATATGTTGATTGGTTGGAAAGAAAATTGGCCTCTTGGAAAACTAAATACCTGTCTTTGGGGGGGGGGGTAGAATCACCCTTCTAAAGAGCTCCCTATCCCTATCCAACTTGCCATACTATTTCCTTTCTCTATTTCCAATCCCAACAAAATTGACTCAAAGTTTAGAAAGGCTCCAAAGGGATTTCTTGTGGAAAGGCTGGGAGGAGAAGAAGAAAATCCATCTTGTATTGGGGGTGAGGAAGCTGAAAATTTTTAACAGGGCCCTTCTGGGGAAATGGATATGGACATTTGGTAAAGAAAGAGACAGCTGGTGGAGGAAAATTTTAGCAGCCAAGTATGAAACTGACAGTGGGGATTGGCTAACCATTTCTAACCTCACTTCTTTGGGATGTTCTCTTTGGAAGAAAATCATGGAAATCTTTCCTCTTCTAAATAGTGGTCTATCCCTTAAACTGGGTTCTGGACATCGCCTGAAATTCTGGAAAGATAAATAGTGTAATAACAGATCTTTAGAAGAGATGTTCCCATGGCTTTACCAGATTGTAGAGAGTCAAGAGGTAATGATTGCTGACTGCTATGAGCTGAGAGATAATGTTATTTCCTAGAATCCTACTTTCAGAAGGGCTTTCCAAGATTGGGAAGTGGATCAAGTGGTGGATCTGTTTGATCTGCTTTCAAATCAGACCTTAAACTTGCTGGAAGAAGACTCCTGGGTTTGGAAGTGGTCTGCAGATGGTGTATTCTCAGTGAACTCTTTTGCCAAAAAGTTATAAGGGGGGAATAATGAGAATTTCCCGGCTGATTAAATTTGGAGCCAGATTCCCCCTCATAAAATAAACTCTCTACTTTGGGCTGTGGCCTTGGATAGAAACCTCACTAAGCAGAATCTGGTTAGAAGGGGAATGCAAATTCAAAATTTGGGTTGTGTGCTTTGTGGTCAAAATGAAGAGGACAACAACCATCTCTTTATCCATTGTCCTGTTTCAACAGCCTTGTGGGATCATTTCCTTTCTTCTATGGGCCTTTCCTGGGTCATGCCGAATAAAGTGATGCATCTGTTAAGAAGCTGGGAGCTTCAAGGCCTCTCCAAGTTGGCAAAAAGTGTGGTTGGCTATTCCTGCAGCAATGATCAGCACCATCTGGGCAGAAAGAAACAGAAGAATTTTTCAAAACAAGTCCAAGGATGTAGACAGTCTTTTATCTTGTAGTGTGGGGAAACTAGTGTCTTGGTCTGTAGCTGTGAAAGGGCTCCAATCCAGGGCTCTTGGAGCACAATTGAAGTCTAGAAGTTGTTTGAGTTGTAATTTAGTTTTGGGGTTTGTTCCCTGTAATATTGATCCATTTTTGTAGCCCCTCTGTAATCTCTGATGTTTTAATAAATTTACCTTACCTTCAAAAAAAAAGTGTTGATTTTTTATACTTTAACATTGTTAGACAGTTTTGTATGCCCTTAGCTTCAATCAGAATGATGTACTTTATGAATTTATTGTAAATGAATAAAAGTGCATATTTGATTCAAGTCCACCTCCTCCCTTAATGAGACTCGTGTTAGTTTAGAATGTTCACAGCCAGTGGGTCGGTCTGGGGAGACCTATCCTGATAAGGCTGACACTGTGGTGCCACCAAGTCGGTTGGGGTGGCCTGTCTCAGCTGCCAGGGTGAGACCCTAGGCACATATAGTGTAGGATAAATTTAATCTTTGAACTGAACC
>NW_010729090.1:3316559-3328412 GCF_000365185.1 Nelumbo nucifera
CCCTAATGTTTATTAGGTTCTAATTACACTTACAAAGACTAAACTGCCCTCACTTAAGTGTGGGGCAGAGTACTCTAATAAAACAGCCACATAAGCAAAGTACTTAACTGACATGAGATTACTAAACTACCCCTATTCGGCTCACTCTAACAGGAAGGAATAATTGTTTGAAGGAGACAATAATGATTTTGGGGGAGAAGCGTGGGGCTACATGCATCTGTTTGTGTGTTTTGTGGAGGTTTAATCATTGTTTTCCTTTGAGATCTCTGTAGTATTTACCCTTTCTTTCTTTTATGCTGATGTTTCTTTGATGTATTGGATTTTGATGATCTGGGTGCTGCCTAATCACCCTCTGGTGATTGCATGAAGACTCTCTTTTTTATTTAATGAATACTTTTCTTTTTACTCTTCAAAAAAAGTAATTACTACTAGAGTTATCTCTATCTCCAACCTTCAAATATCCTACTAAATGTTTTAGCCATGACTATCCAATGAACATCCATCAAACTGTAGTATGGTGGAGCCAAGGTTAGGAAGTCCAAGTCTATGTAGGAGTATGTTGCAAGACTAAGAGGATAACATAAATGACTGGCCTCTTATTATATCGTGAATGTTTAAATACTTGAATTCGTCAGTTGTGCATAACCAATGTTCTACCAGATGATAATGAGGTCTATCAAAGTTTCCTGCACCTTTCTTTTGTTGTAAGAAACTTGAAAACTTTAGCATTTATTCTTTTCAAATCAACCATATGTTCGCTGTTCTGAGGCATCTCTGCATGTTTTATCCTTTGTCACCCTGGAGGGAAACCACGAAGGATTGGGATCTTCTGAGGGGGCATCCATTTCATCCTGGGTAGTGCAAAAATGAATGTTGCATGTATCTTTGGTGAAAATGGTGGGATAACCAACAACTCAAGGAACTGTATCCATCCTTGTACATGGTGGCTAGCGAGGAACACTTGTAGCTGGATGATTTGTGTACAAAATGTACCTGATAGCAGAAAAACACATCAGAAAAGCAAAGAGGAGAGAAATGAAGGTGTGCAGCCTAAGGTTGAGAAGAAAACCTAGCTGCCAATTGAGTCAAGAGAATAGTCTCTCAATTGGACAGTAGGTATTTATATTAACCTGATATAGAGTGAGGTAATTTACACTAATAACCCTGTTTAATGAAAATTACATGATGAGACTAAACTATCCTCACTCAAGTTATAATGAACAAGTGACTCAAATAACCCTGTCCCTTACAACTGAGACACAAGAAATAAAACTAAGAAGAAAGGATAAAGGGAGCAAAGCAAGATCCAAACAGAATAAGAAGCTACCGGCCACTCCATTAACACTTTGAAAACTAAGGGCATTATCACTTTTTTTTTTTTTGATCAATAACAGAAAACTTTATTGGATTCAGTTAAGAATAAGTTACTAAAAAGCGGAGGGAGGTAAACTATCTTAACTCCCCGAAAACAAAGAAAAGAAAAAAGTACAGAGTTAGAAATAAGCCCAAAACAAAGAATCCCTATTCACCCGTTGCTTAGCTAGCCCATCAGCGAAGGAATTTGCAGTTCTTTTCACCCAGCTGTACTTTATCTCAACATTCCTTGCCAACCAGTTGAACTTTTTTCCTCTCATTGCTGTATTTCCACATTCCAATCTTGTCTTCCTTTAACCAATTTACATCTACCTCCGAATCACCTTTAATAATCAGTCTCCTAATATTCAGTTCTGTTGTTCTCTGAATCCCTTCCAAGGCTGTTAAAACCTCACCCCTAAGGGAGTAACCCCACCAATCGGGCCAGAGAAAAGGGCTAAGGCATTCCCTTTCTCATTTCTGAAAATTCCCCCAATACTTAACAGCCCTGGATTCCCAATGCTACTACCATCAAAATTCAGCTTTATATAACCAGCAAAAGGGGAAATCCGAGAAGGATTTATGACCCTTTTAACCTGGGCAGAACTCGCTATTTCTTTCCATCTCAACAAATCATCCACAGTAAAGTCTGAAAACAGATCCAGGGATTTCAACCAATGTGCTACCCTTATGTGGATCAGCTCTGTTAAGTTCCCAGCATTCTTCTCCTTATCTAAAAATAATCTGGAGTTTCTTTCTTCCCACAAAGACCAACACACAGCTGCCCTTATACTCCTCCACATTATCCTTCCTCTTTTCACTGGCCAGCTGAAGAAAGATGGAGAGAACAACCTCTGTTCATTCAAAGGAGGGTTCCAACTGCACCCAAAAAGGGATAAAGCCCAATCCCAAATAGCTTTTGCATAATGGCAAGATAATAATAAGTGGTACCCATTCTCCCCATCTGCCTTGCAAAGAATACACCTGTGCAGGGATAAACAATTCTTGGGTCTTTTTTTTTTTTTTCTGAACAAGATCACAACTGTTGATTCTTTCTAGGAAGATTCCCAACAAAAACTCCCAACCTGAGGAGGGATAGGTTTGCACCATATCTCTTTAACAGGGAAAGACATGCTGAGGGAGGTAGGTTGCTGAGTTAGGTTTTAAAGAAAGAAGCACAAGAGTAAGAGCCCGAGGGGGAGGGGGGCCAAATTCTACAATCTTCCTTTTGGGGGTCCAGAAAAGCATTTTCAAGCAATGCCAAAAGGGACATAGTGTTTTCTAACTCTGTATCCCTAACCACCCTTCTCAAGTTCAGATTCCACCCATAACCAGAGGTTGCATCTGAGGGGACTAAAAAAAGATGAAATGGGCATATTCTTTAGATCAGAGAGAGCATACAAAGAGGGGAACTGGATCATCAAAGGGGAGTCCCCTACCCAAGTTTGTTCCTAGAATTTGATAAGGTTGGCTGAGTTCAAGTCATACCTGGTCCACTGCGAGAAAATTAGAAGAAGGTCATGGATGGCTTTCCAAGGAGATGTGCTTGTAGTCCTTGCCATGATTCCAGTATCCCAGCCATTGTCCTCCATCCCATGAATGCTAGCCACTATCTTTGCCCACAATTTATCTCTTTCTAAAGAAAATCTCCATAACCACTTCCCTAATAATGCCAAATTCCTTTTCCTGATATTCCCAATCCCTAATCCTCCTTGTTTCTTGCTTCTTGTTACCGCCTCCCATCCCACTCTATAGTCCCTCCTTTCCTCTCCTAGCTCCCATAGAAAATCCCTCATCAACTTTTCCAACCTATTAGCTACCTGAGAGGGGATTTGAACCACATATTATGAAGAAAATCAAATGACTTGGAAATTGATTCCATCAAAGAGATTCCAGCAAAAAATTATTGATAAAAAAATCGCAATTAGAAACCAATTCAAAATCAATATCCATCTTATTGTTTCTAACTCTTAACATAGGATCATAAGAGCAATATCCCTTTTGATTTTGTGCACAACTTAGGAAAATACAATTACTGTTTTTAAGATTTAATTTAAAGTGATGAAAACCATGAACATGAGCAAGATAGTACAGATCTGCTACCCACAAGATGCTATCCATAGGGCTTCCAAAATGATCTATGGCTGCATATCTCAAATATATGCTGTCTGAAAAGTAGACAGTATGAAAATGCTTCAGATATGCAGTTGTAGATCATGTTAGAAGCTGTGTGTAGCAGATCCAGTCTTGAGGAAAAATGTGCACTCTAAAACTCTCAAACTCAAGGGAATAGAAAACAACTTGCTCTTGAGATCTTGCTGAAGTTCAAAACACGAGACAACATTCTTAACTATTATCAATCTCATTTTTCTTAGCATAACAATAGGTACTCTGATATATAATGTCATGTTCAAGTAAGCATGGTTCTAGGGACTTCTCAAAATATTCCTTGGCATAATCAGATTTGAAAAATTTTAATTCTTAAACTTAATGAGTGATGTCTGATGGAAATGATGAGCCAATGTACATTCATCAAATTAATAAAATTAATCTTTTTTCTGATCAAATCATAAAAATATGTACATTTATAAAAACAAAATGATGAGTCAATGTAGGAACCTCATTATGATATAACTGGGAAAATCTAGAAAAGTCATCCCCAAACAGTAAGAAATATCTATACCTTCTCATGGTGGGGATATGCCCTCAGAATTAATAGGCACAATTTGAAAGGAAGTCACTTTTTCATTACTTGATAAAAAACTAGTTTTAAAATGTTTAGCAACTTTAGAACCTTTACACTTCAAATTGTAAGGATATATTTCCATACAATATCATACTAAAGGTGTAGTCTAACTAGAAATTCAAACACCTTGTTTCACTTCACCAATTTTCTATGGGTTAGCAACATCCTTGGGATTTTCCCATTCAACTGCTTCTAGGTGATCTATTTCTTACCATAGAGGACTTCAACATAGAAAACTAATCTGATAATATTTTCTCCATTGCTCTTCAAATTATTAATTTTGAAACTATTAAGCTTTGGCTACATCTAGTGCTTGATAATAGGTTTCTAAGACATTATCCCAAATCTCCTTTCCTTATTTCATTCATAAACAATTTTCACTAATGTGGGGAAGCATGGAATTGTGCAGTTAGGTCATTATCTTGTAGTTTTTTTAACCCATTTACCATGTGAGGGATTTGTAGGATCTGGCTCACTCATTGTTCTAGTCAAATAGCCAATTTTACCTTTCCAATCAATAACTAGGGGTGAGCAAATGGTTTATTCGGTTAAAAACCGAACCGAATAAATCAAAATTTTAAATGGAAAACCGAACCGAAACCGAAATATTAAAAAACCGAAATAACCGGAACCGAAATTTTCGGTTATTTTGGTTAAAACCGAATTTCAAAACAATATGTATTTTAATATATATTATAGATAGTAAATATGTATTATATATTAAAAAAATATATTATACAATGTATATAATAAATTATATATTTTAATATATAATATAATACAATATAATATATTTTATACATATTATATATGTTTTATATGTTATATATATTATAGATAATAAAGTTCAGTTAATTCGGTTAACTGAATTTCTAAACCTGAAAACCGAAACCGAAACCGAAATAACCGAATCGAAAAACCAAAACCGAATTTTTGGTTTTAACCGAATAATGCTCATCCTTATCAATAACTAACTATACATGCAAACTGCATCCATTCAAAATAATTTTTGCCATTGAGTTTCACAGTGTTTATTTGTGTGTTGGGGCTCTTGCAAACACCACTTGTAACCACCCTTGGCTCAATGTCTGCTTTGAAATTGCCCCCAATTCATAACTCCATAGAAAACACAAAGCCTTCATGATCAGGACAAATAATAATTCCTAAGAGCTTCTCACTGGTAGAAATGGGTGATTGGCTGGGTGCTTACTCTAGCTGCCCAACTTAAAGAAATCAGAAAATAAAGGTAAGAGCTGAAAGCATGGAAAACATAAATAGTAAACAGATTTTTTTTTGATAAATATAAATAGTAAACAGATTTTTTTGATAAATATAAATAGTAATAGATTGTTAATGTATGCAATTATTTTTTTCCTTTTTCGGGTCCTAGCAAGTAAATCATCTATTGAATATGAAATGGTATACCGTACACCCTAAACGAAAGTAGACCTTATGTTTTGCTGGATTTGTATTTGTCGATTGCATTGGCAAGACCTGTTAATACAATTGATGCCAGTTCTGTGGGGGTTTTGAATGTGAAAGTAGGTCCGTTTGGAGACCCTCACAGAGTGATAGGTGGATAGGTGACAACACACAATGGAATGGTTTTATTGCGTGTGTTGAAGCAGCTGCATTTATGTTCTTCTCATGTATCTCCTGATTTTTGATTTTGTTTCTTTTGTCTTGTGCTTGGTTGTTTTTGAAATTTAGAGGTAGGGGTTGGTTTTCTGGAGGTATAGTCTTGTTTCTCTTTTCTCAGGTGACTTCTGGGTGCCTTCCGTTGTATTCTTCTTGTTTTTTTTTTTAATATTTTTCTTCTTTTATTACCAAAACAGTGTTATCTCCTAATTTCTTTCCTCTAGGCATTTGGCTAGGGTTACATATTGCTTATAAGATTCTAAATGACTTAATTTTTGGGAGCTATTTTTTACTTATATTTTCTAGGAACTATGTGTGTTAATATGGCAGTTTTGGTGGGTTTACCTCTGTTTTTTGGATATCTATACATAGGTGTTGTATCATTCAAATGCTTCAAATTATAGTATATATTCATCTTTCAACATCTTGTCTAGCTATGTCCTTGTCATATTTGGGTAACATATGTTGGAGTAGAGTTAGAATCCATCAGATGGATGGCTGAATCATACTAGATGTCTGGCTGAAATTTCAAAAATTTTTCTAACCTTTTTGGGAACCGATTTCCCGGTAAAGTTGAAATTTGAAAATTCAGGATCGTTCTTGCATTGAACCAGACCAGATTTGAAACCAAAGAGAAGGGAGATATCAGTCCTAAAACCACAAGTTGCAGCTCCTAAGGTGGTAGTTCATGCCCAATATCAGTCCTAAAACCGACCTCCAACTAAAGATGGCGTAGTGTACAGAGAACCGACTCAGCAACACTTGATTTTAGAATCTGCTATCCAACTTTCTTGGATCGAGTAGGGTAATTGAGCCTGCTATTCTTCTATGATTTTCTTGCAAAAACAAAGAAGAAAACTGATCTAAAACCAGTTCTTGAAAGGCTAGGTCATTGTAGGGTTTCTTGGGAGACAAAAGAGAGAAGAAGAGAGAACAAGAGAGAGAGGTTGTCTAGTCTTGTTCGCCCTCTTCTCCTTTTATCTCTTAATGGATTACATTCCTAATCTAATTAGGAGATTATCCAGATCTGAATTGGATCTGGACTCTTTTAACAATTAAACATTATCCTCTTGAGAGGATAAGTGCTCCATACCCAATACCAAACCCATATTTGACCCAAATCACATGACAACTTACATCTTAATTAATCTAATTAATATTAGGCCTTTGTCCCATTTTCTTCAAAGGCTCATGACCTTAGGTGTTGCATGGTCACTTTAGGCCTGATACTATATGGCGTGGGGCCCCATAAAGGTCTCACTCAAGTCTATAAGGGTCCGGCCCCACCTCTGAAAGAGGCTAGGCCAAATTCACTATTCAGAGTAGTGAACCCTTGAGGCAATCAGCATGGTTTCAGTCTGGGCCCAACCTTTACACCTAAATGATCCATGGATTTAGCCACCCTATGAAGAGTGAAGACTTAAGGATAATGGACTTAAGTGAGATAAAGCCCATAAGGTAATCAGCCCTGTAATGGTCTCTTACACTTAACCTCTCAGCCCATAATGATCAAAACACTGCCCGACAGGGAAGGACCTCTCCCCTAGCTGCAAGGTGCAATATCACACTCTCTGCTCAGATGGATCTCGAGATTAAAACCTTTTGCAAACCTTTTTCATAAAATAGTAGTATATATAATGTATAAATACATTTTGCAAAACCAGATTTCAAATACAGTTGAAGTCCACTGTCTTCAATTTAGGTTTCCATTAGAGAGAGTGTAAACCCTGATATTCACTTTGTTTGACAAATGGGCCAATTCTATCACTATGAGCACCCCCTAAGGTGATTTCCTAATTTGCCCCAACATGCTAGGTATTTCACCCTTGATGGATCTCACTGATTGGCACATCAAAGACAGCCCAATCCAACACCTAGTGAGTACCATAATCAAGTTTGGGGTTATGTGTAACTTTTCAGTTTTGTCCATCTATCTCCAAGGTCTACGGAATAACCGGAAATCAGTCCGGGTTCAGTATTTCTTCCAAACACACACTTTGGGGTCTAACCCTATTAGCTGAGACAAGCTACTACAATTGTTTGGTAGCGAACTACTGTCAGCCTTGTCAGGATAAACTTCCAAAGTCTATCAAACGGTTAGAACATCCTAAAGTTACACGAGTCTCATAAGTGTCCAGTTTAAGGGGTAAACATACCAATATCAACATGAAACAATAATGTACTTTATTCATTTACAAATAAATGTTTATGTACATTAGCTTGATTAGAGCTAAGGGCATACATTGTCTAATAAAATAGGTGTTTACATCACTAATTACTTCGAAAATAATAGTGGCCCAGGATTTAAATTTTTGTAGGTTGGATAATTGGATTATGGATTGCCTCATATCCATATGGAATTGATAATCCATGGTTGGGGCTTTCATTATTTTGATTCTATTGTTTGTCATTTTTTTGCAGAAGTCCTATTTTCTTATTTTCATTTTGATAAGTTATTCTTGTGAGAGGATATTCCTCTATTGCTTTCGAAACATACTTTCTGATATGTTTGCTATGGATTTCTCTATGAAGGGTGTCATGTGAAATTGTTTGTATCTAGTCACATAAGATAAGTTGATGGTTGCAATTTATACTTAATAAGTGATTCAATAATCTGATTTACATATCTTGTATTTAATGCAAGTTGCTGCAATATATGGTTTGAGTACATATCTTGAATTCTTCTTTTAAATCAAATTTTATGTCCAGTGTGAGCTGTTCTTTTTCTTTTCTTGTACTTTTTTCTTGTTTGGCCTCTATTTTTTGGTGCCATAAATTTTGAATTTTATTTAGCTATTCCTTTTTCTTTGTGCCAAATTCAGGGTATTGGCCATCAAAAAGGCCATGAACAATTTGAGAAAGTTCTTATGGGTCTTCTGCGAAGAGTATTAGACACTAATAAGCGGGTCCAAGAAGCTGCTTGTTCAGCGTTTGCTACACTTGAAGAGGTTCCTTATCTAATTAGTGTTGAAAAATATATTTATTATTGTATAAAGTTTTATAGAACTAAAGATATTATTTAATAATAAGCAGGAGGCAGCCAAAGAGTTAGTACCACGCTTGGAGGTTATTCTGCAGCACCTCTTGTGTGCTTTTGGAAAATATCAGGTCTTTCTTTTTTCTTGTTTTTTCTTTTCTTTTTGCATGTATGTTCTACATTTCATATGTAGGTTCTGGTCAACCAACTATAAAAGCATTTGCTAAATGTGAAGTCAATTACAATCTGCTTGTTATTCTTAGAAGTCATACTTCTTTTTTTCTCATTTTTATTTTGTTAAACTGTTGTTTAGAAACGGAACCTTCGGATGGTATATGATGCTATTGGTACATTGGCAGATGCTGTTGGAGGGGAACTCAATCAGGTATCGTTTCTCTCTCTCTCATGCAAGATGGTGCTTATAACTTTCTTGTTTATTTTTATTTCTTTTTGTTTTTTAGCCCCTTCAAGATGGGTATTGTGCGGTTGGGTCAAAGTTTAATGGTCAAAAGTTTAATTTATGTGATGCTTACAATCAGATGGTGCTTGCTTGCTGACTCTCTGACGATTAATACAGCCAAGGTATCTTGATATTTTGATGCCTCCATTAATCTCGAAGTGGCAGCAACTTTCAAATTCGGACAAAGATCTTTTTCCATTGCTTGAGTGCTTTACATCCATTGCACAGGTATTTCTTTCTTTCTTTCTTTCTTTTTTTTTTGTCTAATTTCATCATATTTTTGGGCTTAACCTATGCTACTCATGGTACCGGTAGATAATTTCATCATATTTTATCATGTTCTGTTCTGATATCTATCTGATGATTCCGATTCTAGTCCAGGTAAGATCAAATCTCTAGTGTGCTGACAACTTGACACAATGTTGAAGACATATCTTTGCATATCCACCAAAACTGAATTATCTTGCTCATGTGTGGTTTGGTGTCACTAGAATTCGGTGTTCTTTGAGTACAAATATTTATAGGTTGTAGACATTTTTTTTTTTTGATCAATAACGCTTTCATTAAATCATCAATAGAAGATTTACAAGAGGAAGACAAACACACTTATCTTCCAAGAGCAACAAAGAACCTCAAGAAAGCGAAAAAAAAAAGAAAAAAACACTAAAGTTACAGCTTAGCCCAAAATAGTGAATCCCTTTCAGCCCCTTGTTTAGCTAAACCGTCAGCTAGGGAATTAGCCGATCTTTTAACCCAACATGTCTTAACTTCCATCTCCCGCACCAGTCACTTGAATTTCCTCCTCTCATTGTTGTACTTCCATAAGCCATTGTGATCTTTAATCAGCCACCCTATCACCACCTTTGAATCCCCTTCAATTATGAGTTTCCTGATGTTCAACTCCGCTTTCCGGACTCCTTCCATAACTGCAAAGATCTCAGCTCTAAGGGAGTCACCCACTCCAATTGGGCCTGAGAACATGGCAGAAATGACCCCATTTTCATCCCTAAAAATACTCCCAATCCCCGATTGTCCCGGATTTCCCCTRCTACACCCATCAAAGTTTAATTTCAAGAATCCATTAGGTGGAGGGGTCCAAGCCACACTCATTACTGACTTGGTCTGTGTGCAATTTGCAATTTCACCCCACTTCCTCAATATGTCATCCATAGTGTAATCTGTGAATAGCTCCAAAGATTTCAGCCACTGTACTGCCTAATATGTATGATAGCCCTCAGTTCTGCTGCTCCTCTCTCTGCTTCTGAGAATATCCTAGAGTTTCTTTCTTCCCAAAGTGTCCAACATACTGCAACCCTTAGTCCTCTCCACGTAGTCCTCCCCCTTTTTATCCGCCACCTGAATAAAGAAGGGGAAAAAAGGCCCTGCAAATCTGATGGAGGATTCCAGCTACATCCAGATAGGGAGAAAGCCCAATCCCAAATTGACCTCGCAAAATGGCAAGACACCACTAGGTGAAAACCAGTCTCCCCATCCGCTTTACAAAGAACACACCACTGAGGTGACAAACAAGTATTGGGTCTCTTCTTTTGGAGTARATCACCAGTGTTGATTCTTTCCAGATAGGCTTCCCAACAAAAACTACCAACCCTAGGAGGTATTGCTCTGAACCAAACCTCATCAACAATGAAAGGGGGGAAAGTAGGACTGGTGGACTGACTTAAGACTTTGAAGAAAGAAGCACAAGAAAAGATGCCATTGGGGGTAGGTGTCCAAATTTTAGAATCCGCCCTAGTGGGGTCTAAGACAATGTTATCAAGAATTGCAATAAGGCTCGAAATACTGTCGAAGTCTGATTCCCTCAAATCCCTTCTTAGACCCAAGTTCCACCCAATCCCAGAAGTGGAAGAGGACGAGGTGGTGAAAGACGAGATTGGCTCATTTTTCAAATCAGAAAGAGCAAACAAAGAAGGAAACTGATCCTTTAGAGGGGCACTCTCCACCCAGGTTTGTTCCCAAAATTTTATGGAGTTACCGGAATTCAAATCATACCTGATATTAGGGGAAAAAACTGGTAGCAGGTCATGAATGGCTTTCCAAGGAGAWTTGCTTGTGGTCCTAGCTCTGATTCCAGCGTCCCATCCATTGTGCTCCAGCTCATGTATACTTGCCACTATTCTAGCCCATAGCTTCTCCTTCTCCAAAGGGAACCTCCACAACCACTTTCCCAACAGAGTCATATTCCTTCTCCTTATACTCCCAAGCCTCAAACCACCACAAGTCTTACTCCTACACACTATCTCCCAGCTAACTCTATGATCCTTCTTCTCCTCTCCCAGCTCCAATAGGAAGTCTCTCATTAGCTTCTCCAATCTATTAGCAACCTTCACTGGGATTTTAAACACCGACAGGATAAAGATGGGTAAGTTAGCAAGTGTGGCATTAATTAGTGTAATTCTCCTACCAAGAGAGGTAGTTCTTTTTCTAGGATACCAGTCTTTTTTCAAACTTTTCCACCACTAGGTTCCAAAAGCTCTCTCTCATGGGATTATCACCTAATGGAAACCCTAAGTAGTTCAAAGGCCACCCCGAGACCACACACCCCAGCACTTCAGCACTCTCCCTAATCTCTCCCTCCAAATTCACCCCCACTACACAGCTTTTCCCAAGGTTAACCTTCAAGTTGGACATTTGCTCAAACAGTTGTATCATCGACTTCAA
>NW_010729090.1:3343201-3357584 GCF_000365185.1 Nelumbo nucifera
AAGAGAGGAATGCATGGAATGAAGGTGAAATGTGATCATAGGACACAAAATTAGAGATAGGATGATTAGTGGTACAAGATCTAACACCCTTTCTCTTAGCAATTGGAACATCAAGATCATTAATGATAGGGGAATCAACATTGAGAGGAACAAGCATATCAATAGGAGCAAGTGTACTTGGCTGATGAGAAGGATCTGCCTCTGGTGAATCCGATGATGTTGGTTGCATAGTGTTAGGTTCCATGACTCTTGAACTCTGTTGGCTTTTATGGCGGCGATGAAAGACACGGAATGGAGGAGGATCGGGTAAAGGAGGTGGTTGAGTTTGAGTYGCCTGTTTCTCCTCAACCCTACTCTCCCCTTGAGGAGAAACCAAGAAGAAAGGTTGATTCTCAAAGAAGGATACATCGATGGAGACATAGTACTTGCGAGAGGTAGGATCGTAGCAACGATACCCCTTTTGAGATAAAGGGTAATCAAGGAAAACACAAGGAATAGCCCGAGGATCAAGCTTACCTCGAGTAGGGGATAAGTTATGGACAAAGCAATGACACCCAAAAACACGCATTGAAATGGTGGACAACGGAGCTATAGGAAACAGAAGCTGATGTGGGTGCTTATGTAGCACACAAAACTACATCCATCCAAAAACGTTTTGGCACATTCATATGAATTAATAAGCCACAAGCTGCTTTGAGAAGGTGACGGTTCTTTCGTTCAGCAACATCGTTTTGTTGGGGTGTCCTAGCACAAGAGCTTCGTTGAAGTGACCCACTCGAAGCAAAAAACTCTGTGAGATCACTATGGAAGTATTCCTTCGCATTGTTCGACTGGAAGATATGGATTTCAGTTTGGAACTGAGTGAACACAATGCGTTGAAAGTCTTTCACAATTTTTGGCACTTCATCTCTAGATTGCATAGGGTAAACCCAAGTGTATCTAGAGTAATCATCAATCAAGGTAATGAAGTACTTATATCCAGCCTCAATAGGTAGAGTAACAGGGCCCCAAACGTCAGAATAAACAATATGAAATGGAAATTCAGATATTTTATTTCTCAAAGGAAAAGAACTTCTACAATGTTTACTTAATTGACATGTTTGACACTATAACTAACTCACTCACAGGGACTCGAACAACTTTGGGAACATAACTTTTAATGGCTCAAAAGAAAGATGACCAAGACGACTGTGCCATAAATAGGCTTGACTCTCACTGGACGAACTCATGGACTCTATAGCCACAAGACCAACTTTATTCTCCAACATGTAGAGACCATCCACCATGCTTCCTCTACCAATCGTCTTCCCCGAGGCCAAATCCTGAAACACACATGAAGATGAAAAGAAAGTGATTGAACAGTTCAAGGAGTGAGTAATACTACTAATGGAAAGCAAATTTATAGGTAATTTCGGAACATGCAGTACATTAGAAAGGGTAAAGCCGAGTGGGAGAGGTATGGTGCCTTGGCCAGCTATGGTAGAGAAAGAACCATCAACTAGTCTCACCTTATCTCTCCTAGAGAGAAGGTTATATGTCTGAAATAAATTTGACTTACCGGTCATGTAGTTTGAGGCTCCGGAGTCAATAACCCAGGGAGAATCAGTGGTATGAGATGACACATGGAAGGCAGTGGCAACATTACTTGATGTAGACACGAAAGAGGTATTGGGAGTAGGACCACAATCCATCTGGCGGAGAGTCCTACCATATAATTCCAAATGATCATGAAAGGAGTTGATGATTTCTTCCTTAGGGTCAGAACTGGGATGCCTCTCCTGAATTACCAATGGACCAGTCCCTTGAGATTCCATATTAGCTGAGTTATACTTTTTCTGATTCTGCTGACTTGGTTTCTTGCCCAGATCAGGTGTTGATTTCTTACCCAAATCCTGTGCCCATTTAGGTTTTCCATGGAGATCCCAACATGTATGTTGCTGAATCTAGGCAGAACAAAGGATTGAATTTGGGCTGATCAAATCAGATCTGCAACTGGTACAACCTTAAAGTTTTTTTTTCTTCTTTTATTTCTTTCCTTGGTCGTTTACCAAGTGGAGAACAAATGAATCCAAACCACTGAATGTCGGCAGACTTTTGTGAGGGTTATACCTCTTTTATTTGTTGGATCGTGTGATCCTGTACTTAAACAACTCTCACACTTTGCAACTCCTTTATCACTTCCAGGTGGGTGCTCGAACAGGTAGATTCCATTCATCTCATGGCCAGTCCCAATCACCTTCCTTGTCACCAGATCCTAGAAAATGCAATGGTCAGGAAAGAAGGTTATTGAGCAATTTTGGCTTCTTGTAAGACTATTGACTGAAAGTAAATTAGTGCTAAGCTTAGGTACATGCAAAATTGAGGACAAGGTAATGGCATCAAAGACTGATGTTTCCCTTACCAGAAATGGGAAGAAGGGAGCCATCAGCAATGGATACTTTATCTCTGCCTAAAGACAGATTGTATGAAGTGAATAATGAAGACAAGCTTGTCATATGATCTGATGCACTAGAGTCTATAATCCAAGTAGGGTTAGTGTTACGTAGAGTAGAGGCATGAAAAGCAGTGGCTCTTGTACTTGAGTGGGCAAAGGCTGATGTGGAGGAAAGAGGTGTAGTGGTAGCAGAGATAGGCTGAGATGATCCTGCAAACCTAGCTTCATTCTCCAATTGAGTCAAAGCTGCCTTGACTGTAGCTAAGGTCTCCAATGAAGAAGACTGAGGTCCCTGAAGGGAAGAACTATCCGATGTAATAGCTACATTTGCATTTCCCTTCTTATTCCTGTGTCTTTTTGGTACAAGATTGGGATGAAGCTTCCAACAAGTGTCTTTTGTGTGAGTAGTTTTTTTGCAATATTGACAAAGCACACCTTTCTTTCCTTCATTCTTCATCTATTTCTCCCTCTCACCACTATACTTGTGTCTTGCAGCTGCTAATGCCACCTCCATTTGAGAATTTTGTAGCATAACCTTCCTCCTACTCTCTTCACTATGTACTAGGGTGTAGGCTTGAGACAAGGTAACATTTTCTCCAGTGAGAAGCTGCTGTCTAACAATGTCAAAATCAGAATTCAGACCCGCAAGAAACTCAAAAACTCTATTTCTCTCAACCAACTTATTATAAGTTGCTGCATCTTTATTACTCTCCCACTCAATTGTTTCAAGATGATCTATCTTGTGCCATAAGGATTTCAGAGTAGAGAAATAAATTGATACGGGTTTCTCCCCCTGCTTCAGTTTGTTCACTTCAGTTTTCAACTAATAAGCCCTAGCCACATCAAGTGGTTGTGAGTAAGTCTCTTTCATATTATCCCAAATATCCTTCACTGTCTTTGCCCAAAGGTAATTTCTGCTAATATGGGGCTGCATTGAGTTGCACAACCTTGTCATCACAAGATAATTTTCTTGAGTCCATTTTGCATAGGAAGGGTCCTCCTTGGCTGGTTCCTTAGTATCTCCAGTCACATAGCCTAACTTTCCCCTTCCTCCAATGGTCATCATGGCAGATTGAACCCACTCAAAATAGTTACAACCATCAAACCTGATTGTGGTAATCTGAAACAGGTTGTTATCAGTCATACTAACAGCCCTTTCAGCACCTTCTCCAGTAGGTTTCTGTTCACCCCCAAAGAACTCCATGCTGAGTTCAACATAAAGAAGAAAAGGAACACACTTGGCTCCCCTTTCGAATAGAGAAGGTTGAGAACAGAAGTGAAAAGACTACCCAGTCCAGTAGATTTCAAAAAAGAGCAGCCACACCTCACAGAGATTTCAAAAAACCCTACTTCCTGTTACAAACTTCAGGAGAGTTGAAAAGACTACCCAAAGACTTTTTGGCGGCACCTTCAATATGAGATTTAAACCCTAAGTCTCACCTCAAAATAAGTTTTCTCTGATTCTTCCTGACTGCTGGGCAATCTCCAATAACAGAAGTGTCATGGGCAAGGCTTCGAACTCCAACAATCTCCAAGAATCAGGCCACGAACAAAAGAACTAAATCTCCAGGCCTATTAAAATCTCATGTAGCCAGTTGGGAAGAGCTCACATGAGATTCACGAGCAGAACTAAACCTGCTCTGATACCAACTTGAAGTTACTGTTGTTAGCAGAACTTTTAGGTTGAAAAGTAACCCAGAAATCGAAGAGAAGAAGAAGAGAGAAGAGGGAAGAAAATAGAAGAAGAACAGGAGAGGAATGGGTGAACTGAAAATTAGAATGTTTGGTTCTTTGATCAATTTGCTGTTGCTTTTCAAATATAATTTTTTGTATGAATTATCATATAATGCTATTTGTTTGTAAGGGAGAAAGGGAGGTGTGTAGGGCGCTGGTGGTTGAAGGAGGGAGGAGAGGGGCAACAAACTGATTGAGAATCAGGAGAGGAAGGTTCCAGGGATTCTAAGGTTTGAGGAAAAGGAGGAGGGTGAAATTATCAGAGAAGAAAAAGGGGTGACGAGAGAAGGGGAAGAAAGTGGGGAGAAGGAGAACGGGAGGGGGCAGGTATATCAGAGAAAAAAATATAGAACGAAGCCTCTAGAAGATACGAGAGAAGGGGAAGAAGAAGACGAGCGGAAACAGGTGGCGATAGATGAAACCCATCAGGTAAGGCAGACTGCGACTTTGATAAAGTTATTGACACGGAGGTGAAAGTAAGCAATATCCTGGGATTGTTCTTTCTAGGGGTAGAAGAGTTTGCAAGGGAAGCATTCAAGGAAGTGGAGGAAGAAGATAAGAAGTGTGAGGAGAGGAAAAACAAGTTACAGGAGAGATGACTAGGGACTTTGGAGTTTGATAAAAAAAAGGAGAACAAGAAAAGAAGAGACAAAGTAGAGATGGAAGAGAAGAAGAGGTTACGAGAATTTGTTCTTGGAATATAAGAGGGTTGAGAGACCCAAAAAGAAGGGAGGTTGTGAGGAATTTCGTTAGGAGTTTTAGAATTGAGATGTTGTTGCTGCAAGAATATAAGCTGGAAGAGGTGGATTGGAAGTTGTTAATGAAGTTTGGGGCCCTGAGAATAGGGACTGGGTAAACGAAGGGTCTGATGGCCTTTCTAGAGGGCTGGTTTCAATTTGGGACTCAAGTATGATGAAGTTAGTGGAATGTGTAGTTGGATCATTCTCTGTCTCATTTGTGCTAGAACATATTCCCTCAAAAATCAAGGTTTTGGTCTCAAATGTTTATGGACCAAATCTGGATAGGGAGAGGGGTTTATTGTGGGAAGAGCTTGAAGGGTTCATGATGTAGGGGTTGTTCCTTGGTTGATTGGTGGGGACTTTAATGTAGTCTGGAGGTTAGGGGAAATGAAAGGGGGGAGAGATGGAAGGTGGTCAGGGGCTTCTAGGGATTTTGTGGATTTCATCAGGAGGAATGAGCTGGGGTTGGTGGGTTCTGTTTTTTCTTAGTCAAAGAGCCAAGACCCCCTAATTCTGAGGAGGTTGGACAAATTTCTGTTCAACCAGGAATGGGAAATCATGTTTGAAGGATTGATTCAAGAAACTCTTGCCTACTTATTTTCAGACCACAAGTTGATTTTGTTAATGGAGTTTGTGAGATTGAAGGGGCCTATACCTTTTAGATTTTAGAGTATGTGGATGGGACATCCAAATTTCTTGGAGTTTGTTGAGCGGAGATGGAACACTTTATCATGTTAGACAGCGTATGCCCTTAGCTCCAATCAGATTGTTGTACATAAGCATTTATTTGTAAATGTATAAAAGTACGTTGTTGTTTCATGTAAATATTGGTATGTTTCTGTGTATTACCCCTTAAACTGGACACTTAAGAGGCTCGTGTTAGTTTTGAATGTTTTCAGCCATTGGATAGATTTGGGGTGTTTATCCTGACAAGGCCAACTTTGGTGTGTTGGCAAGGAGTTGGAGTAATTTGTTTCAATTGCTAGGGTGAGACCCCAAGCTCAGCCAATGGGTGTTTATTAGAAGTACTGGACCCGGACCAATTTCTAGTTATTTCCTAGACCTTGGAGATAGATAGGCAAAACTGGTAAGCTATACATAATCCCAGACTTGATTATGGTACTACACTAGGTGTTGGACTAGGCTGTCTTTGATATGCCAACCAGTGAGATTCATTAAGGGTCAATTACCTAGGGCTGGGTATGTTGGGGTAGTCCAAGAATTCACCTAAGTGGGTGAATTCACCTGTGTTTGAAATCTGGTTTTGCAAAATGTATTTATATGTTATATACTACTATTTTATGGAGAAAAGGTTTGCAAAATGTTTTAATCCCAGGATCCATCTGAGCAGAGAGTGTGGCATTGCACTTTATAGTTAGGGGAGAGGTCCTTCCCTGTCAGGTAGTGTTTTGATCATTATGGGCCGAGAGGTTGAGTGTAAAAGACCAATACAAGGATGATTACCTGATGGGCTTTGTCTTACATGAGTCCGTTATCCTTGGGTCTTCATAGGGTGGCTGAATCCAAGGATCATTTAGGTGTAAATGTTGGGTCCAAATTGAACCAATGCTAATTGGGTCAGGGGTTCACTACCCTGAGCAGTGAATTCGGCCTAGCCTCTTTCAAAGGTTGGGACGAACCCATATGGGCTCATGTGAGATCATTGTGGGGTCCCACACCATACAATATTTGGCCTAAAGTGGCCATGCAACACCTTGGGTCGTGAGCCTTTGAAGTAAATGGGCCTAAGGCCCAAAATTAATAAGATTAATTTAGTTGTCACATGAGAACTTAAGTTGTCATATGCTTTGGGTTGAATCTAGGTTTGGTATTGGGTATGGAGCACCTATACCCTTAAGAGGATAAGGCTTATCTATTAATAGAGTCCAAATCCAAATTAGATTTGGATAATCTCCTAATTAGATTAAGAGAGTGTTCCATAAGGAGATACAAGAGAAGAGGGCGAATTAGGATAGGAGTCCTCACACTCGTGCTCTCTCTTTTTCTCTCTTGTCTTACAATAAACCCTAATTCGACCTAGGCTTTCAAGAACTGATTTTTGATCAGTTTTTCTTATAGTTTTTGCAAGAAAAACGTTGAGGAAGATCAGGCTCACTCTCCCCATTTGATCCAAGCAAGTTGGATAGCAGTTTTGGAGAAAACAGTGTTGCTGAACTGGCTTAACCTATACATTGTGCCATCTTCAGTGGAGGTTGGTTTTAGGACTGATTTGGGCATGAAATTCCACCTTGGGATTTGCGTTTGTGGTATCTGTATCAGGCATATTTTTCCCTTTTGATTTGGTTTCAAATCTGGCCTGATTTAGTGCAAGATTGATTTGGAAAAATGCAGTTTTTCAAAACATTGGGAAATCGGTTCTTAGAAGGGGTAGAAAATTTTTGAAATTTCGCCCAACCATCTAGCATGGTTCGGCCATCCATAAGATGGACTCTAACCCTTCCTACATATTGTGTGGAGGGTTCAGCTGAATATAAATTTATGAAGTTAAAATTTTTAACGGAATACTTAAAGAGTTGGAGTTCCATACTTTTTGGGAATGTTGAGAGGAGAAAGAAAGAGGTTCTGGGCAGTGATATAAAAGGCGCGCCTAGGCGCACAGACGAGGCGCATTTTAGGGTAGGCGCCTCACCCAGAGCCTAGGCACAGCCCATTCAAAAGGCGCACGGCTGGTGTGCCTTGCGCCTTAGCCAAGTTGGATAGCAGTTTTGGAGAAAATAGTGTTTTTTCCATTCATTCATCCTAATAAAATATCTTCTCAAAAGCAACTAAAACTATAAGATTATTATTTTTTTGTGTGAAAACTAAGAATTTAAGACCCTAACAAGCCTTGTTTGGGCTTGCCTCGAGGGGCATGGCACAAAGGCGGCTCGTAGAATTAGGAATGTAATATGTCACGTTAGCTACTTGATGCAATTGGGAAAAAAGAGATTGTGGGTTTTATAATTTTAGGTAATAGGTTTTTTAAAACATTTATTTTAAAACTTAAGTTTATATTTTTGTTAATATTATGTTTTATAATTTTTTGATTTTTTTGATTTTTTTTAATTTTGCGCCTTGCCTAAAAAAAGCACGTGCCTCGCCTTGTGCCTTGCGCCTTAGGTGCAAAATGGCACTTGTGCCTTTTTTGCACCTGGTGCTTTTAAAACACTGGTTCTGGGTAGAATGGCTAGATTGGACATATTGGAGGACAATCTTTTTCAAGCAAGCAAGTTGGAAAGAGGATTTGGAAAAGTTAACACATTTTGAGGAAACCTCATGGAGGCAGAATGTGGGGGTTCGGTGTCTCAAAGAAGGAGATTGAAAGTTGAAACACAAGATTTTTCCAAGCCATGGTAAGAGGGAGAAGAAGGAACACAATTTTGAGGTTGGAGGCTGAAAAATTATTCATGATCAGAAGGATATTGCAGAAAAGATTAGGAATTATTTTGAGAAATTATACAAAGCTTTACCTAATCGAAAATGTCATCTGGGGGATATGGAGTTTGGGAAAGTGGAGGATGGGATTAGGGAATGGTTGGAGAGAGGATTTGAGGTGGTGAGTCCAACCCAAGTGGCCTTGGCTCAAAAGGAAGAGAAATTCTGGATGGGGTCTTGATTGCAAGTGAATGTATTGACACGAAAATTATAAATGGGGAAGAAGAGGTTATTTGCCAAATTGATCTGAAGAAAGCTTACGATCATGTGGAGTGGGGCTTTTTGGAAGAAGTGATGTGGAGTGGGGCTGATTTCTGGTTTCAAGATTGGGAGAGAAGGATTCAGTGATTTAAAAGGCGCGCCTCACTTGGGCTTGGTTTGCCTAGGCGTGTGCCTGATGCGCCTTGTGCCTCAGCCCAGGCCTGCACCATTTGAAAATTGGACGCTTTTTTGCTTTCTTTGAACCTAGTGGCTGGGCCAGGGGCTCCACCCTTGGATCCCCGTGCCACGCCCCTCCAAGCAAGCCCAAACAAATCCATGTTAGGGTCTTCAATTATTGGTTCTCACACAAAAAATAATGATTTTATAATTTTAATTGCTTTTTAAGAAGGTAGTTTTTTAGGTGATCTAGATATCATTACAGTATCTTCTTAGTTCTCACTTACATATAAAGTAAAATTACAATTCAGCCTAGAAAAAGTGATCCCTGTTCACCCCTTGCTTAGCTAGTAGGTTAGCCAGCTTATTTGCCAACCTCCTCTCCCACTAAACTCTCACAGTGAGATTAGAGGTAAGCCACCTGAATCTCCTCATCTCTCCCCTAAAAGACAAAGCTATTGTCTCCGGTTCTTTCAGCCACCCAGTTACCACTTTAGAGTCACCTTCAATGGTCAACCTCCTAAAGTTCAACTCTTTAGCAATTTGTTCTCCCTGTAGAGCCACTTGCACCTCTGCACTAACCGCATCCTCCACTCCGATTGGGCCAGAGAACAGGGCGACAATCTGTCCCTCTTTATTCCTGAATACACCCCCCAATACCAGAAGGTCCAGGATTTCCAAGTGTGCTGTCATCAAAGTTGAGCTTTATAAAGCCTTCTTTTGGGGGCTTCCAGTCTGCTACAGGTTTGTCCTTAATTGAATAAGAGTTTGCAACAGATTCCCAGTTTCTCCACATATCATCAAAGGAGAAAGTTGAGAGTAAGTCCATAGATTTGGCCTAGTTAATGGTCCTTATTAGGAGACATTCCCAAACAGTAGTTATATCCCTTTCTTTGTCATTAAAAATCCCGTAATTTCTTTCCTCCCAAATTGTCCAAACAAAATCAGCCCTTGCACATCTCCATAATGCTCTAGCTCTTCTCTTAGACCACCTGAAAGTTGTAGGGTCGAAAAGCCCCCTGATTTGTAGAGGCATCATCCACCTACACCCAAAAAGACCAAAATTTTTTTCCCAAGATTCACAACAAAAGGACAAGATATTAGAAGATGGTAACAACTCTCTCCATTTGCTTTGCAAAGGATACACCAGCTTGGGGATATGTAAAGGTTGACCTTTTCTTATCCAAAGTGTTTAATTTCCCAAGAGAGGCTTCCCAATAAAGGATCCAACCTTAGGAGGAACCGGCTTAGACCAGACTTCCTTCCAAAAGAAAGGTTGAGGGTCAGGAACTGAGCACAACTGAGAGAAAAAAGAGGGACAAGAAAAAAGGCCCAAAGAATTGGGAGTCCAAATTCTAGCATCAGGTTTAGAAAAGTCAAACAAACGGAGTCTAGGGTTTTGAGTAACAAACTTGACCATGTTCGGAGTCTCTCAGATCTCTTTTAAAGCCCAAATTCCAACTGAAGCTAGAGGATTGGGAGGAATAAACAAAATCTTTAATGGGTTCGCTTTTAAAATGGGAAATGAAATACAAAGAAGGGTAAAGGTCCTTACGGATGGAATTACCAATCTAGGTGTCTTCCCAAAATAGGATCCTATCACCAATACACACATCATACCTGATAAGGCTGAGAAATTGAGGAAGAATACCATGAATAGCCCTCCACAGAGAGTTTAGAGTAGCCTGCTGAAACACTCCAACATCCCAACTATTTCTTGCATAGCCATGAATACTCCCCGCAACATTATGTCAAAGTCTCTCTCTCTCTAACGGTCATCTCCACAGCCATTTACCCAGAAGCTTCATTCTTCTTCCCTATGTTGTCTAACCCCAAACCCCCTTGCTCCTTACATCTACAAACTAGATCCCATCTCACCAGGTGATCGTTCCTACCTTCGCCAGGCTTCCACAAAAAATCCCTTGTGATCTTTTCTAGTTTTAGCACCTCCTTTTGTGGCATCTTGAAAACTAAGAAGAAGAAATCTTGAAGATTTGCTAAAGTAGACTTAATCAGAGTAATACGATCCCCTAGAGACATAATTCTTTTTCCAAGCTGACAACTTCTTGGCATATCTTTCTAGAATTGGGCTCCAAAAGCTTCCTTCCCGTGGGTTGCCTCCTAAAGGCATACCTAGATATTTCAAAGGCCATCTTTCTGTTAGACAACCTAAAGATTTTGCAATTCCAACCATCTTCACCTCTCCCAAGTTCAATCCAATTATACAACTCTTTTTAAAATTGATTTTTAACTTAGAGAGAAATCAAACAGTTTGATCACTTGCTTCAGATTGCTTGCCTTCTACGGGTCAACATTCTCACAAAAGATAATTGTATCATTAGCAAACTACAAATGTGTAACAATTGTGTTCTCTCTCTCAAGTCTCAATCTTCCAGCCTTTAAAAAGTTCCAAACTATCAGCTCTTGTGATAAGCTTACTGAACACCTCCGCTACCAAGGTAAATAGGAAAGAAAAAAGAGGATCCCCTTGACTCAAACCTTCGGTTGCTGGGAAAAAGTCTCTGACCACTCCATTGACTAGGACTGAGTAATGACACGTCTTCAGGTACCCTTTTATCCAGCCACACCATCTCTCTCCAAACCCAAAATTTTCAAAGTGTCCAAGAGGAAAGACCAATCAACCATATCATAAGCTTTCTCCAAGTCTAATTTACACACAAAACCTTTCTTTTCCTTGTTTTTAAATCCTCCACACATTCATTGGCTATCAAAACTTTATTTATGATCTGCCTACCCTTAATGAATACCCCTTGGGAGTGTCTTATCAAACCAGGAAGGACTTGCTTTAATCTTAAAGACAACACTTTGGCAAAGATTTTATAAATGCTTGTTACCGGGCTAATTGGTCTAAAATTTTTCGGTTGATTGGCACCTCCCTTCTTTGGAATCAAGCCTAGGAAAGTTGAATATATTACCAGACTAATAAAGTGTTCCCTAACAAACTCCTCGAAGACGGCCCAAAAGTCCGCTTTAATTATCTAGCAACAATCTTGATAAAAAACCATAGTGAAACCATCCTGTCCCGGAGTTTTAGATTTATCCATTAAAAAGACAGCTCCCCTTATCTCCTCCAAATCAAAATCCCTTTCCAACACTCTTGCACAATCTGGGCTCAATCTTGGCCAGTCCAGTCCTTCTAGAGTAGCACCCATGTCCTCTTGTCTCTTAAAAACTGATTTGAAATGAGCCACAAAACAATTTGCAATCTCTTCTTGATCAACCAAAGATTCTCCATTTACTTCTTAATTTCTCCACAAAAATTTTTGTTCTTCTTCCGTTTGCAAGTGTTTGGAAGAATGTAGTATTCCCATCCCCCTCTTTGATCCACACGTTCCTCAATTTCTGCCTCCAACTGGTTTCTTCCCTCAACAAAATTTCTTCTAATTCATTTTTCAACAATCACGTTGGGGTCTTGTCTTCCTCACTTATTGATCCTTGACCCTCCTTGGCATCCCAAGTGTTCAATTTGGGTGGTTACCAATAATTTCCTCTCCTCTATTCTTCCAAAATGATCTCTGTTCCACTGCTTTGATTTTGCATTTAAGCCTTTAGGTGGGTGGTTGTGGCGGTTATCAGCTATTGGTTGGGTGTTGGTGCTTCCTGAATTTCAAGGACTGAAGAAAGAAGACTTCAGTGCTGATTTTTGGTGTTCTCTGAATTCGTAAAAGGAGAGCTGGTGTCTTTCATTTTTGTTCTATGAAGTTTCTTAATTTTTTAGGTCTCTCTTTTTGCTTCAGATTTTGTTTGGTTGGGGTGACCTCTTGTGACCTGGTTATGTTGTATTTGCACTTTTTTAGCAATAAAATTTTCTTCTTTATTTATCTTCAAGAAAAAAAAATTGTTTCTTCTCTGTCTAAATGGAAGGAAAATATGTAGATGCTTTCTTTCTTGCTGTCTTACAAAAAATTTGGAAGTTGTTATCATTAGTCTTTTATTTGCAATTAATGGCATCATTTATAGTATTATTACGGACTTATGGAGTTTATTTGTTGCTTGTTAAGAGAAACCTCTTTTTATACATTTATGACTTGGGCATTGTCAATTCTCTATTGAAAACAACCCTTATAATTGGGTCTTTCTTTGCAGGTTGATCCTTTGTCAGCTGGGGTTCAATATGATAAAGAGTTCATTGTTTGTTCTTTGGACTTGCTTTCAGGGCTTGCAGAAGGTCTTGGGAGTGGGATAGAGAGTTTGGTACTCCCTTTTGTTATATTTCTCTTATGTGCCTAATTGAATTTAAGTTGTATTTTTAACTGTTCCAAAACTTTTTTTTTTTTTGAATATTTTGGACTTAGGTTTTGATGATGGAGGAATTAATTTGTCAACAAATGGACTTCCTTTTTGTCATTTTAATTTTTGGCCAACAAGGGTGTTTTTCTTGTTTTCTATTTATTGGTTGTGGGGTCAGGATAATAGGACTCATTAAGTTAGCCATTCAAGTTATTTGTCAAGTCTCATGATATAAATGAAATATATTAGTCAATATAGTGGGAACCTCTGGAGTATGGTGTGGAGCACCTTTTTGTGAAGTAGGGGGAATCCAAACTTGACTGAAGCATGGCTATGGATTAGGAAGATAAGAAAACTAAGACCTGGTTTTGTGTCTATGGGTCTTGGGGACAATAGTGATTTAGTGATAACAATTGCTATGTTGGAGGGTACTGACTACCTAAAGTAGGCATGCTCTATTAAACTCTCATTGGCGGTAGGGATAAATGGGTTACTTCACTTGGGAGGTAAAGGAGCCCAGTCTTGATCCTAAGCATTCTAGGTGGGAGCAGGAGAATCTCATGTTGATTTGTTGGCTTGTAGCATCAGTGCAACTACATATTGCTTGGAGTTTTGGTTTCTGGATACATCTAAGGAGATTTGGGACGTACTATCATGAACATACTCTTTGGTGGAGAAGATTGCTAAGAGTATAGTAGCTAAGAAGGGAAGTGAAAAGTCTTCGCTAGGGGGAGTTGCTTGTATCTATGTACTTCTCATCTTTACATCATTATGAAAGGAGATAGACCACTTAGAAGTTGAAGAGTGGCACTGTGACAGGGATGCAAAATGGTATAGGAAATTAGAGAAAATCTTTCTCTTGTTATTATTCATAATTAGGGGCGGGTTAATGTCTTTCTTGCTTTGTATTACATTACTATTAAAATTAATGGAGTGGGGGCACCGCACATGACAGTTTTCTTCTCCTAACTATGCTTTTCTTCTCTTTTCTCTTTTCTTCTTCTTCTTCAGTGTTAATTCTATTTTCTTTGAATCTTATCACAATCTATAACAGGCTACTATATGGTCACTTAACTCCAAAATTTTGGAACATATTATAATGTTTTCTTTCCATTTCATTCAGGTAAAATTTCTATTTTACTTGTGTTGTGAGGATTATTTAATTGTTATTTTACAGTTGCTGTTAGTGTGCTGTCATCTTAAGATGCTGTCAGCCAGTTAGTTTCTTTCTTTCTTATTAGTTTGTTACTAAGGAGTGCCACCGGGGGCATACTTGTAATCTCCCATTCCTTTTATATTAAGTTAATATAAATAATTAAACTGGCGGCAGCCAGAATAGTTTTTTTGTTCGTGTCTCTCAATCATATCTTCCTCTTCTCCTCTTTTCTCTCTTCTCTTCTCTCTCTCTCTC
>NW_010729090.1:3358859-3376187 GCF_000365185.1 Nelumbo nucifera
AGAGTTGTCGTCGGTTCACGAGGTATATGCCCTTGTTCAATTTGAAGAAAGTAGGCGGAGTGTGATGGTTACAACCGAGGGGGAGCAACAAGTTGCATTGACTGCAATGAGTAATAACATGGGGAAGAAAAGTGACACCAAGAAGGCTGATGATAAAGACAAGTTGTTTTGTACCCACTATCGGTGCTCACAACATACACGTGACACATATTGGGACATTCACGGGAAACCCAAGTGGGCAGTGGAGAACCAAGAACAGGGTAAAGGGCAAGGTCAGAAGAAGACGAACACAACACATAATGCAACACATGTAGCAACCCAAGATACTCAGGTTGTTGGTACTACCCGGGACCACCTTACTAATTCTGACCCCAAGGAAGATATCATGAATTCCTTCAGAGATCACTTGGAGTCATATGGTAGGGCTTTGCGACAAATGGATAGTTCAGTCGCTGGTACTCCTACTTCATTTGCATCTACATCAGGTAATGCGGCTTCTGCATTCCATGTCACTACTACCACTGATTCCCCTTGGATCATTGACTCAGGGGCCTCTAACCACATGACCGGCAAGCCAAACTTGTTTCAGACTTATAGCCTTTTGTCAGGAAGGGATAAAGTGAGGCTTGTAGATGGATCATTCTCCTCCATTGCAGGCCAAGGATCAATATCTCTTCCCTATGGCCTTAACCTGAATTGTGTATTGCATGTCCCTCAACTTCCTATAAATTATCTTTCAATTAGTAGTATCACAAACTCTTTAAAATGTAGTGTAACCTTTTTTCCTGGTCCATGTGTTTTTAAGGATCTAACTTCTAGGAGGACGGTTGGTAGAGGGAGCCTAGTGGATGGTCTCTACGTTCTCGACAACAAAGCTGGTCTCTCGATGTCATCCTCAGAGTCATATAGTCAATCAAATAAGTCAATTTTTTTTGTGGCATAGTCGATTAGGTCATGTTTCTTTTGAAATAGTAAAGTCTTTGTATCCGGTTTTATTTAAGTCATGTTCAGTGTCAGAGTTCCAGTGTCAAACGTGTTAGTTGAGCAAACAATGTAGATCATCTTTTCACTCAAATAATAAAAGATCAAGTGTTCATTTTCATGTTGTGTATTCTGATGTATGGGGGCCTACTACTATAATATCTGAGGGCGGATACAAGTACTTTATCACATTGATCGATGACTTCTCTCGCTATACATGGGTATTCCCTATGCGTAGTAGAGACGAAATTCCAAAGATTGTGAAAGACTTCCAGAGGATGGTATTTACGCAATTCCATGTTGAAATACAAATCTTCCAATCAGACAATGCAAAAGAATATTTCCATGGTGAGCTMAATGAGTTCTTTGCCTCCCACGGATCTATTCATAGAAGCTCATGCGCAAGAATACTACAACAAAATGGTGTTGCAGAAAGAAAAAATAGACACCTCCTTGAGGTAGCTCGCGGGATGATGTTACACATGAATGTTCCAAAAAGGTTTTGGATGGATGCTATACTTGCAGTTGCTTATGTCATCAATCGCATGCCCTCCAGAGTGCTGAACTGCATGGCCCCTCATCAGTTGTTGTTCCCTCAGTCCCCTTTATTTTCCATTCTCATGAGAGTTTTTGGTTGTCGTGCCTTTGTCCATGATTTGTCTCTATCTTGAGGTAAGTTAGACCCTCGGTCCATTCCTTGTATCTTTCTGGGGTATCCTTCATCTCAAAAAGGGTATTGGTGCTTTGATCCCGTTAGTCATAAGTTTTTTGTGTCTATGGATGTGTCCTTCTTTGAGTCTGAACCATCTTTCCCTACTTCTCCTCAAGGGGAGAGTAGTAGTGTGGAAGAGGAGAAGCAGGTTCAGGTCCGCCAAGTCTCTCTTCCTTCTATTCCGGACCTTGCTCCCTTTTGTGTTTTCCAATGTACACACCGTAGAGATCAACAATGTGATAGAGATGTGGAGCAGCCAAGCATTGAGCAACCAACACTGTTAGACTCCCAGGAGGTAAGTCCAAACCCTATTGCACCTACTGATACTCCTACTCCTATTGTGGATGACCTTGACATTCCTATTGCTCAAAGAAAGGGAGTCAGGTCATGCACTACCAAACACCCCATTACCCAGTATGTCTCCTATGATCACATTTCCCCCTCATACCGATCCTTTCTATCTGCAGTTGATTGCATCCCTGTTCCCAGAAATGTTGTAGAAGCCTTAAAATGCCCTGAATGGACAGATGCTATGAAGGAGGAGATTAATGCCCTTCATAAAAATCAAACTTGGGAATTGGTGGATCTTCCAAGGGGGAAAGACCTAGTGGGGTGTAAGTGGGTGTTTACCGTTAAACACAAGGCAAACGAGACAGTTGAAAGGTACAAAGCAAGATTAGTAGCCAAAGGGTACACTCAAGTGTACAGGGTTGACTATGATGAGACTTTTACTCCAGTACTTAAGATGAACTCAATTAGGGTCCTCTTGTCATTAGCTGCTAACCTTGACTAGGAATTGCATCAACTGGACATAAAGAATGCTTTTTTAAATGGTGACCTAGAGGAGGAAGTATACATGGTTCAACCCCTTGGATTCTGTGCCAAGGGAAGTGAAAATAAGGTATGCAAGCTGAGAAAGTCTCTTTATGGTTTAAAACAATCTCCTAGAGCTTGGTTCAGTAAGTTTCACATGGCAGTTCAGCAGGTAGGCTTCAAACAATGTCAGTCTGATCACACACTCTTTGTGAAGAGATGTCAGGAACAGGTTGTTGTATTGATAGTGTATGTGGATGATATCATCATTACAGGAAATTGGAGTTCAGAAATACAAAAATTGAAACAATTCCTTGCATCTAAATTTGAAGTGAAAGATTTAGGTCCCCTGAAGTATTTCCTTTGAATTGAAGTTGCCCGCTCAGAAAGAGGTATCTTCATTTCTCAAAGGAAATACACCCTTGATCTATTACAAGACACAGGAAAATTAGGCGCAAGGCCAGTAGATACTCTCGTGGATGTTGATCACATGTTGGGTGAATGTGATGGTGAACCTCTGAAAGATGTGAAACAGTTCCAAAGGTTAGTCGGAAAGTTGATTTATTTGTCCATGACCCGTCCAGACATTGCCTATTCAGTTGGGGTTCTAAGCCAATTCATGCACTCTCCTAAGAAACCACACATGGAGGCAGCAAAGATAGTTCTTAGATACTTAAAAAAGTATCCCGAAACAGGTCTACTATTTAGTAAATATAATCACCTAAAGATGGAAGTCTTTACAGATGCTGATTGGGCAGGTGCTGTGGATGATAGAAAGTCCACAATGGGTATTGCATATTTGTGGGAGGAAACCTAGTGACTTGGAAAAGCAAGAAACAAAGTGTGGTCGCAAGGTCAAGTGCTGAAGCTGAATATAGAGCTATGGCACATGGGGTGGCTAAAGTCCTTTGGCTAAAAAATCTTCTAGGGGAGCTTGGAGTTGTTGTTCATAATCCTATGTCTCTTTACTGTGACAACAAGGCAGCCATAAAACGTCGCTAGCAACCCTGTCCTACATGAGAGGACCAAGCACATTGAGGTGGACAAACACTTCATAAGGGAAAAATTGGAAAAAAGGGAAATTTGCATCCCTTATGTCAACTCCAAGGAACAACTCGCTGATGTTCTCACAAAAGGACTTCCATACTCGCGGCACAATGAGTTGTGTGACAAGCTGGGCATGATAGACATATTCAGCCCAATTTGAGGGGGAGTGTTGTGAGGATTATTTAACTGTTATTTTACAGTTGCTGTTAGTGTGCTGTCAGCTTAAGATGCTGTCAGCCAGATAGTTTCTTTCTTTCTTATTGGTTTGTTACTAGGGAGTGCCACCAGGGGCATACTTGTAATCTCCCATTCCTTTTATATTAAGTTAATATAAACAACTAAACTGGCGGCAGCCAGAATAGTTTTTTTGTTCGTGTCTCTCAATCATATCTTCCTCTTCTCCTCTTTTCTCTCTTCTCTTCTCTCTCTCTCTCTCTCGTCTCTCTCTCTCCATGAATGATCACAACTTGTTTGTATTTATCAATCTCTATTTTCTCCTTTCTTAGGTAAAATCAAAATTCCACACCAGCTGTAGGAAACACAGTGTCTAGCTTAGATAGTTTATTAGTATCATTTTCAAGGGAAAAATACAAACTTTATTTCATTCAAAAAAGAAAAATGTAAGAAACACATTGTCTAGCTTATCTAGTTTATTGATATCATTTTCAAGGGAAAAATAAGAACTTTATTTCATTCAAAAAAGAAAAATCAGAATTTTATGACCTTGAAAGTAAATTAAGTCTTAGGTAAAATCACAATTGCACAGCAGCTGTAAAAAATACTTTTTTTGTTTTTTGATAAATAGCTATAGAAAACACATTGTCTTGTTTAGCTAGTTCATTTATATCATTTTCAAGGGAAAAATCAGAAACTTATGACCTTGAAAGTGAATTAAGTCTCCCTGTACTCTACTGAAACTTGAGGTATCTTTCGCTATCTGGTGCCACAGAGACCCTATGTAAGTGCCTTGTATAGTTTGGCTGAGGATAGAGTGAACTGACTGACATTGTTTATGGATGATCTTTGATGGTTGATCCAATGGGAGAGTATAGGTGCCCAAGTGTTTTAAGGCAATTAACTTGAAGATGATATAATGATGGTTATGGAAGGAATTTGCTTTTACCTTAGGCAGCGGGCTTTATTAATTGAATATAGATGTTTATGTGGAGAGTTTGAGGGGGAGTGTGGAGAGTTTTGGTGTATTGTATTATAATAGTCCCTGTTGTATCTTGTATCTTTCTCTTATTCTTTCTTATTTTCCTTCTGTCAGCCCTGTAATGGCTTTCCTGTAATTATACATATTTTAATATAAAAAAGGCTCTTTGGGAGTGGGGGTTGATCTATTCTATTGCCACCCCTAAACTCTTGTGCTCTCTCTTGTTTGAACTGGTAGAATAACAGATGATATTGGTTGAAGGCATACTGTAGAATCTACAGTCCATCCATTGGCTCTCTTTTAATTAAGATTTGAGTCTGTGCACAGTTTAGGAAGATACTTAAAAATTAAAATCACTTCCAGATATTTTGTTTACCATTTTAGGCTTGAATATGTAGTCCTGGGCTATGCCTTTATCCAGTTCATAAATTCTCAAATTCATTATTCTGTTAATAAATAATTTTTACCTACAAGGTAAAGTTGCTTTATGGTTTGTGATTTTCTTTTACCTTTACAACAAAGAATTTGTCATGCATTCTGATGCAGCCTTCTTTTTTAGGTTGCGCAAAGCAACTTAAGGGACCTGCTTCTTCAATGCTGCATGGATGATGCTTCTGATGTTCGTCAAAGTTCCCTTGCTCTTCTTGGGGACCTTACAAGGGTGTGTTAGAACATTTGATGATTTCTTATATAATGGTCTCATGGTTTTGTTAGCTTGATTTGTTTGTTCATGTGTAGTTTATCTTTGTTCTATCATGTTTTATTGCCAGGTTTGTCCTGTTCATTTGCGTCCTCGTTTGCCAGAATTTCTTAATGTTGCAGCTGATCAACTGGTAAGTATGAATCCTTTTCATTCATTCTTTATTTCTGTTTGGATACAACTTTTCTTTGTAGTCTGACCATCGTAATCTCTGCACAGCGTACTCAAGAGATGAGAGAATTTGTTTCAGTAGCAAATAATGCTTGTTGGGCAATTGGAGAATTAGTAGTTAAGGTAGGATATCCTTTATTGCTTAAGTCTTTCCATCACAGGCCATGCTGTTGGTAAACTATAAATTCTGTCTGCTGAACACGTCCACTTAAATAATTGCTAAATGGAAAAGGAAAAAATTGAAATTGATATAATCCCTATAATTTATCAATTGAATTTTAATTTGGAAAGATAGAAGTTTACAATGTCTAATATGCTCCTACTTAAGTATGGGACATGTAACTTAAAACAAAATACAATTGACAAAGCACAACTTAAAATAGAATGAAAAGACAAAGCTACCCCTACTCAGCTGACTTAACACTCCCCCTCAAGCTGGAGAATATATGTCATATAATCCCAGCTTGTTACATATATAGTTGACTCTTCCTGAACTTAGCCCTTTTATAAACAAGTTTGCTCACTGATCACCTAAACTCACATGCCTTGTGCTTATCACTCCTGTGAGGACTTTCTCCCTTACAAAATGGCAACCAACCTCTATGTGTTTTGTCCTCTCATGAAAAACTGGGTTAGATGAGATGTGGGTTGCAGCTTGGTTGTCACAGTACAATCTCATAGGTTTGCTCATCGATGATCCAACTTCCTTCAGAAGATTTTTCAACCATACTAACTCACATGTAGTATGTGCCATGGCCTTGTGTTTAGTACACACTACTCCATGCCACAACAATTTTCTTACTCTTCTATGTCACCAGATTTCTTCCAAGAAATGTGCAATAACTTGTAGTGGATCTCTTGTTAGACACTGAACCTTCCCAATATGCATTTGTATACCCAACTATTTCAAGACTTTCTCCTGCCTTGTACAAAAACCCACGACCTAGAGCTCCCTTCAAATACCACACAAATCTAAGAACCACATCCCAGTGAGGGACTCCGGGGTTTTGCATAAATTGGATCACCATATTGACAACAAAGGATATATCTGGTCTGGTAATGGTTAGGTAGTTCAGCTTTCCCACTAACCGTCTATATCTTTCAGGATCATCAAACATTTCAGTACCCGCATCATTGCTCAACATTTGGTTCCATGGGGTTCAAGAAATACTTCAACTTACCAAGATCTTTTGTTTGGATATGATCTTGTAGAAAAGCCTTTTGCCTATCAATCCCCAGTCTGTCACTACTAGTTAGGACTATGTCATCCACATAAACCACTAGTAAAATCTTCCTAGCTTCAGAATTATAGTTGAACACCGAGTGGTCAACTTGATATTGTTTCATTCCAAAGTTTTTAACTACTTCACTTAACTTACCAAACCACACACAAGGAGACTATTTTAGCCCATAAATTTCCTTCTTGAGCTTACACACCTTACCATCCCCCCCCTAAGCATCAAACTTTGGTAGTTGCTCCATGTAAACTTCCTCAAGAAGATCACCATTGAAGATGGCATTTTTAATGTCAAGTTGAATCAATGGCCAATTGTATATAACCCCTAATGAAATCAATACATGAATTGAACCAATATTGGCTGCGGGAGAGATGGTTTCCACATAATCCATTCCATATAACTGAGAATAACCCTTAGCAACCAGTTGGGCTTTTAACGACTCCACACTACCATTTGTCAAATATTTAATAATATACACCCATTTACAACCTACAACATGCTTACCTAGAGGAAGAGTGGTGAGCTCCTACATGTGATTGTGTTGAAGTGCAGAGAGTCCCTCCTTCATAGGTTGACACCACCTTGTTGATGTAAGATCATCCTAGACATCCCTAGGTATAAATATAGAGGACAACAGAGAAACAAACTGGCGATGTGAAGTGGAAATGTGAGAGATAGAAACATAATTGGATATGGGATGTAAAGTATAACTACATTTACCTTTCCACAACACAATGGGAAGATCAAGTTCAGAAGGAGTAGGCAACACTGGGGTAGGAGCCACTGTAGGATCTGTTGATGAGATAGTAGCTGGAGGAGGTGCCGGTGTCTATTGATGAGTATACACATGTCGGATCGGTGGTTGTTCAGTATGAATTTGCATTGGAGGAGAATGCTCAATCACAATAGGAACAACCGGAATGGGATCATCAACTAGAAGAGGAAGGTACATAAGGATTCAAGACTTGAGAAGAATGACATTGACTAAAAAAAAGTGACATTAGAACAAACAAACGTCTTTCGAGCGATAGGGTTATAGCACTTATACCAAGATGTGAGTTTGTCCTTCAAATCGGATATAAAACTGATAAAAGAAATAAGAAAAAGTGAGAGAAAGAAAGGTTATAGCAGAATAGAAGAAGAGAAAGAAAAGAGTTTGATGGTTCTCTTTCTCCCTTCACTAATCTTTTATTTAACTAAATTAATAATGCTAATTACAAGTCTGCCCTTTAAGTGGGCGGCTAGCAAAGCAGTAACTTAAAATGGATATAACATTACTTAAACATAAAAGAAATATTAGGGCCCATTCGGCCTAGTCTCTCTACATTCCCCTCAAGCTGAGCATAGATGTCAATCATACCGAGGTTGCTTATATAGTGTGTTGGCTTTCCTTTTAGAACACCTTCGGTCAAAACATCATCTAACTACTCTTCTGAAGCAATAAATGGCAAGCAGACTTCCCCTAAAGAAACTTTCTCCCTTATGAGCCAAAGCATAATTCGACCCACTAACTCTGACTCATTATCCCTATTGACATGATAACTTTGATGATTGGGAAGCACATCAAGAAAATAGATTCCATTCACTTCACAACCACTCCTAATCGTCCTCTTTGGTTCCAAATCCTGCAAAACATAATGACCAGGAGAAAAAATCACTGAAAAATTCAAATTCTTTGTCAAACTACTAACAGATGAAAGATTAGTGCTCAGTATAGGGACATGAAGTACAAAAGGCAAGGTAATCGTATCGGTTATCTTGACAGACCCTTTCCTAGCAATGGGAACATGTGATCCATCATTTGTGGAACCTCTATCTGTACCAAAGCAAAGGTGGTATGAGGAAAAGATAGTGGAAACATTGGTCATATGTTTTGAGGCTTTTGATGGGAGGTGCCCCCTTACTTGTAGTGGCATGTGAACTACCTATATGTGCAAGCGAAGTAGAATAACTACCTTCTGATCCACCTGATGATGAGCTACAACTGGTTGTATCCCTTAACTCAGAAATTGCTCATATCTCTCTAACTTGGCCCTAACTGTAGTTGCTGCAACAGACTCTAGAGAAGTAGTAAGTGGTCCTGATAAATCACCAATCATTGCCATATTCACATTTCCCTTCTTCTTTTTGAGCCGACTCAGTATAAGGTATGGGTAAAGCTTCTAGTAGGTATCTCTAGTATGCATGGGTTTTTAACAGTAGTCACAAAATGAGTCATTCTTGTCCTCAAGGCGTGGGTTTCTCATCATCACATTCTTACTACTCTCCTCTCTAGACACAAAAGCATATGGCTGAGAGAGAGTTACACTGTCTTGGGAAAGAATATGCTATCATGCAATGTCATATTCAGGGTTGAGTCTTGCTAAAACTCAAATACCCTATTCTCTACTAGCTTCTTATAAGTTGTTGCATCTTTGCTACTTTCTCAAACCATGGTCTCCAAATGATCTATTTCCTGGCATAAGGTTTTGAGGGCTAAAAAATAAATTGCAACAGACTTATCTCCCTGCCTAGTAGCAATCACCTCGTTTCTCAACTGGTAGGCTCTAGCACAATTGTCACTTTGTGAATAAGTTTTTGCTACTCCATCCCAAATCTCCTTAGTTGTGTTAGCTCATAGAAAGTTCTTACTTATATGGGGTAACATGGAATTGCACAACCAGGTCATTATTATGTAGTTCTCCTATACCCAATGGGAGTAGTTAGTCTCGGGTTTCTTCTCTTCACTAGTGACATACCCCAATTTTCCATGAGCTCCAATGACCATCATTGCAGATTGTGACCATTCTAAGTAGTTTGTACTATCCAACTTGACTATAGTGATGGCCCCTGCCCCGAAGGGGCCACTACCACCTCCTCCACTTGGCTTCAATTCACTTGTAGATTTGTATTCAACTCCATAACAGGTCAGGAAATCAATTGGAGATGAAAAAAAAAAATTATCCCCTTTAGAAACCTCAAACAGCTTCCAAGTATCCTAGAAACCCCTCCCACCAAGATTCCCTTCTCCGTGGTAGTAGGTAGAAGGAAGAGAAGAGGTTGCCGCTCCCACCAAAGACCTCTAGAAAATCGGGGACTTGAACCATCCTCTTCAAAAAACATCTAGAAACGTAAAAAAAAAAAATGGTGTGCCACTTCCTAGGTCAAGGTTGAAGAGTCCTGCAATCAGAATTCTTTCCCTTTCTCCAGTTCTTCCTGATTTTGGTGATAAACCCTAGACCTGCTACAAGGTATTCTAGATCCACAAAAGAAGAAAAAATCCAAAAACCGGGCACTCTTAAAGTCCTTGATCAGGTCTTTAACTCATCATGCAGTCGGCTGATCTAGGGTTGCATGATGAAACAGTTCAGAAAATCCCTAAAGTTGCTCTGGTACCAAGTTGAAAGTGCAATAAATCTGATCCAGTTTGAATTTGTGATAAAAAGAAGAAAGGAAAAATTTGAGCAGAGAAGAGAAGAAGAGAAAGGTTGAAGAGAATGGGGAGAAGCCAAAATATCTAATTTGGACACCCCTTTAACTATCTTATATACTCGTAATTAAAAATGGATACAATGACAAGTATACCCTTAGTAAGTCGTCTATTCTAAAACACAGGTAAACACTTAAACAAAATGTAAACTAATGGGCCTTGGGCCCAGTAACTCTCTAGCTAAACTTCAAAAATAAAAACAGGTGTTATGGGTTTGTATATTTAAATACACATTTTACTTCTTCCATTATTTTCAACAATTTCCAATTTGTCCCTATATATTGTTTAAGATTTATATATGTTTCCTAGTGTGTCCATGTGCTTTTTCATGAGGCATATGCCAGAAGCGCTAATACCTCTGAGGCATATGCCTCATGTGCTTTTTCATGAGGCGTGCTAGAGGCTTATGCCTCGTGTGCCTCATGCACACCTCATATAAAAAGACTAAATAAAAAGGAAAAAAAGAAAAAAAGGAAAGGAAAAGAAAAGAAAGGGAAGGGAAAGAAAAAGAAAGAAAGAAAAGAAGCAAGGGACCTACTGGAAAATACAAACGTTCATCTGTGCTGGATTCCAAGGGATTTTAACGCTCTTGCAGACAGGTTAGCAAAATTAGGTGCTCTTTTAGAAGTGCTGTACTCTGATGAGATCTCTCCTGTGTAACTTTCAGGGGTTTGATCCCCGTTTGTTTGTTTTCTTTGTACACCCTCTTTGTGTATCCCTCTTTTTTCTTAATGAGTTCAGTTAACTTTTCTCAAAAGAAAAAAAAAAAAAAAAGAAAGAGAAGAAAAAAAAAAAGAGAAAAGGAAAGGGAAGGGAAGAAAAGATAAGGGGAAAGAAAGTGGTCTGCCCCCGGCCCCTTTGGCTAGGGGGCTTCACCCCCCCGCCCCCCTTTTCCATGTAGCAGCCCAATTTGTTTTTTGTACTATGCATCTTTATTCTTCTTAATATAAAAGAATTTTATTAAAAATAAAGGAAAAATGAGATCCCCCATCCTCTTAAGGAGGCTTACGCCTCTTACGTTTTGAACTACGCCTGACATCTCTAGGGAGTGGAACGCCTTGCGTTAGGCCTCTGTGTTTTAAAACATTGCTTTGAACCTTGTGAAGTTGTGTTGAACCTTTTTGTTGAGCCCTCTATAGTCCCTTCTATTCCCGTAAAGGGGTCCTCTTCTCCTCCCAGCTCTCCAATTCCTGTTCTTTCTCCTCCTCCTTCTCCTGCAAGCCCTCCTTTTTTATTGGAGGCAAAGAAAAAGGTATGCACAGGTTGTTCCCCCACCTCCAGTTGTGGTCTCAGGTGCTTCCAATCACTGAAGAGAGGATTGGTCCTACACCATCTCCATTATCTTCCTTCCCAGACCTTGACCTACCCATTGCTGTGAGGAAAGATAAGCAGAAATGTACAACTCATTACATTTCCAAACACCTTTCTTACACCACCAAGTACTATTCTGCTTTACTTTTGCTTAAAGATTTTATGAGGAGCAAATTAGGAAGTAAAATTTCCTTTGTGTTACATGTGATGCCAGAAAATGGAATTGTAAGTTGTAAATTCTCATCCTTTATATTTATTTAATTATTTTTATAAGAAAAATGTTTTTGTTATGGAAAAAGGACTTTGAGCATAATTTACATTCATTCATGTTATGAGACTTATATAGTTATATTTACATGTTTTTAATGTGAAGTTTAATCATCTGCATGGGGTTAATTTTGGAGTCTTAATTAGTATGACAGTAATAGTTTTTGAGCATTTTCATTACTCCCAAATTTCAGGTTCAGCAAGACATATCTCCTATTGCATTGAGAGTTGTTGAATGCCTAGTTCCAATTCTTAAAAATGCAGAGGTAATAACTCTTCTGTTGTTGCATCAGTTGGTACTATTCTTCCTGAATGTTCTTATCATTTTCATGGTTATTGATGCCAGGGTCTCAACAAATCGCTTGTAGAAAATAGTGCCATTACTCTTGGTAGGCTTGCATGGGTCTGTCCAGATCTTGTTTCACCTCATATGGATCACTTTATGCAACCGTGGTGTACTGCTTTGTCCATGTATGAAAAGTTCATTCTCCTTTTTATTGGTTTCCCCAAGCCTTGTTTCCACTAATAATGAAGGGATAGTTGATGCCATTATCTTCCAATATAAGCATACAGTAAGTTATCCACAAATAGTTATGTTTGTGATTTTAATGTTTGAATTACTAAGGGGATCCTAAATACTTGTTGGGTTGATCTTCAGGTTGTTTTACTAATGGTATTAATGGTTTTGGGTTCCAGCCCTCCTTTTCATCATACTAAGATCTCATTGTTGCTTTTAGAAAAAAGGAAAAGAAAATCAATTGTTGATGTAGTGGTTCCTCGATACTAAAGTTTGAATGATTCCATAGCTCCACCAAGAATTGATGCTTTTTGGTTGCAGGTGTTGCATAACAAGATAAGCACCTGTAATATATGATATAGTGCAGGAAATTTGTTGTCTTACATAAGTGGAACGCACATTGGGTAATTGTGCATCTTTGTTCATAGTCCAATTTCCCCCAAATTTAGTGTTATATTTTAATTCCTTTAGCATGGCCTGGTTTATTCCTAAGTGGTGCAGTATTCTACGAGATCTCTATTGTCTCCTCAGGGTGAAGGAACCAGTTTTTATTGCAACCCTTATGGATGTACTTTGAGGTATCTAGAAAGATGGAAATGGAATGTAGCGGATTGGATGCTTGGGTGTATCAAATCTTGTTACTTCTCCATATTAGTTAATGGGGTGGTTAGAGATTTTTTCTGGCGTGTAGAGGCTTAAGGTAATCTGTTCTCCATATAGTTGATGTTTATAGCAGATTAATATCCGAGGTTGATAGGGAGGAGATTAGGGGTTGAAGGGTAAGTAGAAACGACATTCCAATTACCCACCTTAGTTTCTAATGGTATAATAATTTTTTGTGAAGGATACCTTTGAATTGGTCTCAAATTTGAAAATCAATCTTGAGAAGAGTTGCATTCAGGGCTCAATTTGCAGGAGGGGGAGATTGATTTTATAGCAATCACTCTAGATAGTTGCACCACCAGTTGGCCCTTGACCTAATGGGGTTTCCCCCTAGGGGCAAATGTCAAACAAAGTAGCTTCTGAAACCCAATCTTTGAGTGGTATGCAAAGAGATTGACAGTTTGGAAGAGGAATTATATTTCGTTTGGGGGGGGGGGAGGAGGTGTAAAATTACATTGATAAAAGCCACACTTGCAAATTTGCTAGTTTATTACCTATTAGTTTTCAGGATTCTACAGAAGGGGGAAGAAAGATAAAGTCATGAGCTACTTCTTGTGGGAATTGAGTGAAGAGAAGAAAGATTTTCTAGTTAGGTGGGAGGTTGTTTGCAAGGGCTTACAAGAAGGTGGATTGGGGGTAGGTAATGTAGAGAAGAAGAATGTGGCTTTGTTAGGGAAATGGTTATGGAGATGGCCATTAGAGAGAGAGAGACTTTAGCAGGTAGTGGTAGCCAATATTCTTGGTAGGTTGGGTACTGGTTGGGATGCAGGTGTATCTTATCGGGCTACTTTGCATCACCTTAAAAGGTTATTCATGGCATTCTTGAATCTTCATCACTTTCTCAAATTTATCAGGTATGATGTTTGTTTTAGTGATTCAATCTATTTCTGGGAGGATGTTTGGGTTGGGTGTTCTCTGAAGGACATTTTCCTTTCTTAGTACTTTGTGTCTTTTCACAAGAATGAGTTTCCTTCAAAATCCATTGCTCCTTTACTTCCTGTGGGTCATAATTGGGATTTTAGTTTCCTTGGTCTGAGGGGTGATGTATTGCTTTCTTCGGTTTGTTAAAGCTTCTTGATAGTATGTGTTTGGACCCCTCTAAACCAAATAAATGCATTTGGGCCCCCAAACCAAAGGGCATTTCTTTTTGTGCCTCCTTGTTTAAGTCTCTTTGTACCTCAACTCTCTTTGTTCAAAGAGGTTTGGTGTAAACCCATTCCACCTAAAATAGGAGCCTTTTGTTGGGAAGTGGTTCACGGGAAGATCAACACTATGGTCATGCTACAAAAAAGAAGACCTTCTCTGTGTGTTTTCTCATCCCATTTTCACATTCTCATTTCATTAATAATGGAATAGATTCAGTTATTTCTGAAAAAAGATGTTGGGAAGTTCATCTATTAGTATATATTAAAACAAAACTGACCACGTTAGATGGCCTTTCATTTCTCCCCTTCCCCCACCGAGGCTTCTCCTTGGTTGCCTCTCTCTCTCTCTCTCTATTTCGCATGTCCATTAAACCGTATGCCTCTTTCCCTCCCCCTATATCTCTCTATCTATTTCCATATCTTTCTCTATCCACTATGCAAATACATGCGTTTATTTTTTCATCAATGTATTAAAATATTAATGTTTAAGTTAAAACTTTTTTTGAAAAAAGTTTAAATTAAAACTTAAATATTGAAATAAGATGTGGACAAAATATCTAAAATACTAATACTAGAAAAAAATAGATAATACAATAAGACAATTAATAAAAGTAAAGAAAAAAATACTAATTAATTTAAAATCTTATTATAATTATAAATAATATTTAACATTGTCATTATAAAATCTCTCTCTCTCTCTCTCTCCACGGGATGTTTTGGGCCCCACGTCACTATTTGTATTGATGCTGAAATTTGGCAAACACTATAGCAAGAAGATGGGTTAAGAAAATACAAAATTTTGTTTACCAATTTGAACAAATCTTGATTGATCTGGTTTGGTCTGCCAAATTTGCTATATAAATTTTCAGAAAATGTCTTGAAAATAAATATTAGAAACACCATTAATTAACATGTTTTTTTAAATATTAATTTATTCAAAAGTACTTTTGTGCTATATTTTGAAAAACAATTGTTAAAATTCACTAAAAAATTTGTCTATAAATTATGTGAAAATTTCACTACTACATGAATAGTTTCCTGTCTTATAGCCCCATTGCAGTGAACTTAAAATTGGATTAGGTTGTTTCCCTAGCTTTGCTAATTTCCTAGGAGAAGACAAAGTTCATAGGTCGGGTTATTTGAATCCCTAAAAACTATTCGACCTGCTAGCTTCAGTTACCAGTTCATACTGGTAATACTGAACTGGACTAATCTGGTTAGACCTAGTTATGCAATTCTGAAAATATAAAGAGCAAATAAAAGAAATTAAGGGAAGATAACAGAAAAATAAGGGAAATTTTCTGAAAACATAAAAGATAACAAAAAATATTAGAAACTTATTTTTTTAATTAATTGATAAAATAAGAGAAAGTTTCACAAACAATAACAGAAAATTTTAATACATTAAAAGTAATATTTACTGAGAAAATATTGAAAACCAAAAGTAACAGAAAAATACAAATAAGAGAAAATTAAAGTCAGCAACTTACTTTACACAATTAACTTAAAATAAGTATAATAACTTAGTTTTATTAAATTACTCAGGAATTACTAAAATTAATTTTATAAAATTTGAAAAAAATTAAAATTTAAATGATTAATAAAAATAACATAATTAAACAATAAAAAATTGTTAACAGACTTAGTAAAAATGATTTTATTAGTTAAATTTGATACAGAGCAATGTTTTAAAATGCGGAGGCGTGATGCAAGGCATTCCACCACCTAGTGGCGTGAGGCATAGTTCAGAATGTAAAAGGCATAAGCCTCATTAAGAGGTGGGGGGGATGTGGAGGAAGGAGGATCTCATTTTTCTTTATTTTTAATAAAAATCTTTTATATTAAGAACGATGGTGATGCATAGCACTAGTTGAAGGCGGGGGGGGGCTAGGGGGTGAAGCCCCAACCAAGGGATCCAGGGGCTTAGCCCCCAACACTCTTTCTTTCCCCTTATGTTTTCTGCCCTTTCCTTTCCTTTCCTTTTCTTTTTCTCTTTTTTTACTTCTCTTTCTTTCTTTTTCATTCCCTTCCCTTTCTTTTCCTTTCCTTTCCTTTTTTTCTCTTTTTTTTTTCTTTCTTGTTTCTTTTTTTTGTCTTTTTACATGAGGTGTAGGCCTCTAGCACACCTCATGAAAAAGCGTACGAGGTGTTTGCTTGCACCTGAGGTGTACGCCTCAGTGGTGTCAGTGCCTTTGGCATATGCCTCAAGGCATTTTGGGGGCGCCTCTCGGCATATGCCTCCCACGCCTTTTAAAACACTGATACAATGTAATAAAACATAATTTAATTAAAACAATATTTTAAATTTAAATTAATAAAAAAGTAGCTCTCCTTCTCCCTGACCCCTTCTAGATTTTTTGTTTTATAATTTATTTGACAATACATAACCCAATAATAATACTAATGGATAGGGTTCGACTTGGCCCAATTAGAAATGTCCTAAGACTCCTGTCTCATTGTCACTTAACAAGGCCTGTGCATAGCAATTAAGAGTAATATAATTAATAAAATGTAATGAAAATAGTAAAAATGAAAATAAATAATAAAAATTAACACAAATTTACCTAAAATGTAACCCGAAAATAGTTTATGTTGGACTTGGTACCACTTGACCCGCTTGATACATTTTCATAAGTAGTCCACATCAGCATGCTTCTCCTTTCTCCCTTCCCCCTTTCCTACTTCCTCCACTCTCTAACCTTTGTCTATTACCCCTTACCAGCCCTCTCGTTAGGCCACATCAGCAAGGCTCTCATTGCTCCTATTAGTCCCCACTTCCTAATTACCTAAAAATCTTCCTAAAATCTCTCTCTCTCTCTCTCTCTCTCTCTCCCCCCTTTAAAACCCCTCCTAAATCTTCCTAAAATCACTCTCTAGTCTCTAATTGATCCATGTTTTCTCCCGTAATTACTTTCTATTCATTTATATGGGTCAATTAGAGGGAGATAACTATTTATGGGTGTAACATAATATGGGTTCCATGTGTTGGCATTACCCGTACTACTGTATGTGTAGAGAACACTGATGTGGGCCCCACAGCAGTGGTCCCCACTGTGTTCGTAGGACAGCATGTGTAGTTATTTGTTTCAGTTATAGTAGTGTCAGTTTGTTAATTCAGTTGTTATTTATTTCAGTTTT
>NW_010729090.1:3376227-3438494 GCF_000365185.1 Nelumbo nucifera
AGAATCTGTCCCTCCTTTCAACCCCTTGTGTTCTCTTGTTTCTCTTCTATTCCTTCTCCTTTCTCTCACTTTTCTTCTGTTTTGTAAACCTAAAACCTATTAGGATTCAAGACTGATTACAGTCTTGATCTTCTACTGTATGTTAAACTCAATTAACAATAACAGCGTGCAAAATTAATTAGTTAGTTAACTAGTATTAGTAATTCACAAAATTATTCATTTAATTTCCATTTAAAAATGATTAACATAATAGAAAATTATTAACACAATAATAATTGTTAAATATTAATTTACTAAATAAATTAAAATTTAATAAAAAATTAGTAGTTTAAAATTGATTTAAATTTAATTTAAAATAATGGAAAATAAATACAACAAGCTGGGTTCAGCATAGGTTTTCCTTCACCCTAACCCGATCCTGCAATGCTTCTACTCGAACCCAACTTATTGATATATAGTTTCCGAACCTGACCCAACCCTATAGGGGTTCACCTGATACCAACCAGACTTTTATCTTTTCAATTTTATTTTTCTATATTGTATTTGATAGCCCAAGTAAGGATGACAACCCTGCTAGGGCTCCGATTCGCCATGCCTTGATTGGGGAGGTTTTTTTACTGTTGATCGGTTTCAAGACAGGTTTCAGGGAAACCCAAACTTTGGTGACCGTGGACAGGGTGGGGTGCTATTTGTCCAGCCCACCCTGAGTCCTGCCCTGCCCCCCCCTCCCCCACAATCCACCCCACCCCCAATAGATAATGCGCATGCTATATTATTTTATATATTATGTTTACATATATTATAATATGACACCTATAATACATATTATATATAATAGTTTCTATATGTATTGTATAAAATAGATTTTGTGCAATACATAATATTGTATAATCAACCCTAATAAGCATTATTAAAAATAAAAGTTTAATGAAAATTAATACAACTTTATCAAACAATACATACCACAAAAATAATGCTTGCGATGGATTTTGTCTGAATTGCTGATCAACAAAAAAAAGGGATTTAGTCTGACTTAACCCAATTAGGAATGACATAAGACTCCTTGCTCAATTTCCTACACAAAAGCCCTTGCATCACACGGGTCCTGACTAGTATTGAAATATTTAAGGCTTTCATATTTGGTTTACCCAGAAAAGCAGTTGATTTATATCCAAGATACATTTCATATTTGGAAAGAATAGATATACTCATTAATATATGTTATACTAGTTGTATGGACTTGTTTCTGTCAAGTTTCTCAGAACAATCAAATTGTTTCAGGATACGAGATGATATTGAGAAAGAGGATGCTTTCCGTGGTTTATGTGCTTTGGTATGATTTTTTTAAAGGTAGAAAAGATTAAGTAGATTAGTTGCAAAATTTTCATTTTCTAAAGGTTATTGTCAAACTTTTTCAGGTTAGAGAAAATCCAACCGGGGCTTTGAGTTCACTTGTTTATATGTGCAAAGCTATTGCAAGTTGGCATGTAAGAATGGAATAATCCTAAACTCAGAACCAATTCACTACTAAGATCCTTTCCCCTTTTGACTTAATCTTTACCCTTTTTGCATTCAGGAAATAAGGAGTGAGGATCTACACAATGGAGTTTGTCATGTGTTAAATGGGTATAAGCAGGTCAGTTGTTATCTTTGCTTGTGAATGTCTGCAGTCTGCTTGTAGCATTTCATAGCTTGACTATAGACTAGTAATTTTTTGGGTTCCTTTTATATGAAATTGTATGTTAGCCTATTTCAGGAATTCGAAAAATGGTTTAGCAGGGCCCCAAATGGCCTCATAACAATCTAATAAAGGAATAATTTTGCAGGTATAGTGGCAAGGATTAAAATCCCATTGAGATTTTAAAACATTTGATGTTTCTTTCCAATTCTGAGGGTAAATGAAAGACAATGTTTAGGAGAAAATATAAATAATGACAAGGAACAACAAAGATAAGATGTAAGAAATGGATACAAGAGAATAAAGTTGGAAGTGATAAATATTGAAAAAAAAGAATGGTTTCCTTTTTAGATTGTTCCAAAAATTTCTGAAGTTTTGATTATATCTTGAAATATCAGTAAAATTTTGGTAGAAAAATTTCTTTGGACCAGTTTGAAACATGGTCTATATTTGAATTTTAAATCCTTGACCTGCCTGCCATTTTAATTATGCTGATTGACAAGCAGCCACTGGTAAAGATTTTGAACTGGTTTTCTACTGTAGTGGTATAAAATTGCATAGAGGGGATTCCCTGGATTTTGTTGAAACATATATACTGTTCTTGCCCACCTGCCCTACTAAACCCAGCAATCTGCCTGGCTTATCCATTGGAAGTCAATATCTTGAAATTGAAGTTCATGCATTGATAACAGGATGAAATCTTTACATTTATTAGCAATTCATACATGACTAGAAACTATACGTGAATGTAATAAAACAGCATCTGCATAAATATTTGGACAGATGCTCAGGAATGGAGCGTGGGAACAGTGCATGTCTTTATTAGAGCCTCCAGTGAAGGACAAGTTGTCAAAATATCAAGTATAATGATGTCCCATCAAAAAGCGTTGTATCACCATGCTGGTAGTTGTCTCCAGCTTGCTTCTTCCTAGGTGTATGTCTGTGTGAAGCCATGATTGGTTTGAGCAAAGGGTTTTCTCTTGTCTACATTTATCCAAGTGAAGTTACGCCTAGGATGGAAGCCCAGAGTCTTAAGACTGGCCATTCTAAAAGAGTGTTGAATACATGGGACAGAAGAAGCTAGTTTCAAATTGGATGGAAGTTGGAAGCAGGTCCGAAGGTGCGGTTTTTCAACTACAAATATGGTTTTGAATTTTGATATAGGTGTCATTCAACCCTTTTAATTCATTTACAGTTCATCGTTGTCATGTTTATACGTCAGTGGTGAGTTTTTTTCCCCTTAATTGTCTGTAATTTCCATTGATTTTTCAATTTTTTTTTTTTTTTGGGGGGGGGGGTACCATAAGTTTCATTTTTTTCCTTACTTTTGGGGATTGTTATTTTAATTTAAAGATGTAACAATGTTTCTGTGTTTTCCACCAGCTTATCGGCATTAACCAGATGGTCAGGTTGGTATTCGTGGCCTTTGGATTTCATTATTTGATTGGAAGTACATTTTATTTCACTTTTAAATCAGTTGAGTGTAAGCAGTTCCTGCTTTTGTTTGTGACAATTAATCTGTTTTAATCAAGGTTCAAAATATCAGTATCACAAAGTCACAGAGTGTATTTAATACTTGGAAATGGATTGATGCACTTTAGATGTGCATGGATAGTGGAAGATTTGGATACACTTGGATGCATGAAGGAAATTCTCATATATACAGACAAGAAACTTTATATGAAGAGATACATTACAATTAATATAGCAGGACATGTAAATATTGTATCCATACCACGATACTAAATAGCAAATGTCTCAATATAGAGCTATTGTATACATCAATATTCTAGTGTTAATTGTGTTTCAGGTAACGCCACTCTTCCTGTCATTAATATTAATATACAATTATTAATAATTGAAAATAGCAAATGTTTCCACGGTTCAAAGTATCGACACATATCGGCTCGTATTGGTTGATATGTATTGTTCCGGGACCCCTTTGATACGCTCCTATAGTGGGTGTATCAGGGTCTGACCGGTTCAGGGGATGGAGGAGACCTAAACAGGCCCCCCTGAACCGGTTTCAGAAAAAAAAAAAAAAAAAACATAAAAAAACAGTATAGATTCACCCAATACGCTCATACTAGTGTATCAAGCGTATCGATGTTTTGAACCTTGAATGTCTCATCCTTGTATAAGCGTAACAGTTAATGAAAATTGATATTCATTTCTGGTGAAAGTTGGTACTTTGAGCATTGATAGTTAGTCATCATACAATTTGCAGGTTGAATCCAACTTAACGTGACCACGAACAAAGCCATTTCTGACAGGCAGGCTTTGATGAATAATAATCTCCAAATGAAAAGGTGCACTGGGGTGGGAGGGGGGCGGGGGGCTGGGATGATGCCTGTATTCCCAAAATGAAGTCCCAGTAGTGTTTCCAAAGGCTTGCTGGGCAGTAGTTGAGGTCCTTGAGGACTGGGGAAGATTGTAATAAAAGGCTGAGAGCTGAACCCGGATTTTTTGTACTTATTTGGTGTGGGGCGTGGTGCACTTCCAATCAAATTCAATCACGTCACACACCACATGCTTCCCTATCTCACAGGTGTGGATTAAGTTAAACGACAAGTTTGGGGTGTTACGTCCCTAAAATTTAATTTTAGAAACTTAAAAGAAAAGTGAAAAGGAAATCATTTTCTAGGAGTTAGTTATTTTGCCAAGTGGCAGAACAGATCGTTCTTCAGTCAACCTAACGAAGATGCCATTAACCAGCGATTTGCAGCAACAGATCGTTCTTCAGTCAAAAGATGGAAATCGTTTTGTAGTAAATGGGATTTCTTTACTGTTTTCTTCTCTTCTTCGGGCGCCATTAACAAGAGAATTACATGAAATTGTTTTGCAAATAGTTCCAAGGGACAGAAATCATTTTGCAAGGGTGTGAGTTTTTGCAAAGACAACGTATAGGTTCTCCCCACCAAAGTGCATTAAGAGTTTTAATCATCTCAAATGGGTCTTAGAGAAATTTTCTGTAGCTTGATGATGCAGAATACTATTGCTATTACTTCATTTGGAAAAAGCAGTGTCCTCAAGTGAGAAGAAAAACAGAAGAAATCAAACGATTTCTTGTAAATGGCTTTTGCCTTTTGCTGAAATCTTGTTAATGGCACCCAAAGGAGAAGAAAATGAAACAGTTAAGAATCTTGCAAAACGATTTCTGCCCCTTGACCAAAAGAATGGCTTATTCCTATAGATTGCTTGTTAATAACAGTTGTACCTGTTTAGTTTTGTTTAGTCAACAGTCAAATTTCTTTTTTTTTTATTTAAAAAAGTTGGAGGCATAACGTCCCAAATTTATTGTTTAACTTAATCCACACATATGAGATGGAGAGGCATATAACATGTGATTTGATCGAATATGCATTTGGCATTCCTTATTTTAAGGACATATCTCCTTTTCGCAATTAAAAACTCATTATTTATAACGGTATTTTAACTGGAAAAAGGTGATAAATACTTAAAGTAAGGAATGCCAAATGCAATCTAAACCATCCAAGCTTTTAGCATGAGAGGGGAGGTTGATGCAAAGAAGTGATAACGATCTTGATGGGAAAATAAAGATTGATTAAATCACCCCTCCAACAGTGAATAGTGAGATTTACAAGCTCGGCGACTTTACAGTTAAAATTCGCACCACCTTCTTTTAACTTCACCCCTCTATGCAAGGATCTTCAAGAACATTAATCTGCCATCCTGACCTCACCCATCCAATGGAGAGCGTGCTTAATGAATTTAAGCACGTGGAACTTGGGCTCACACATTGTGGATTTGACAAGACTAGACGAGACGCCCATTGTTGCAAGACAAAGGCATAAGATGTGGCTGTAAATAGTTGGCATCGCTGGTTGTTACGGCCGTACGGATGTTGGTTAGCACTGAGACGCGTAGGGGTGTCAATTGGACTTGATCCAGTCCAATTGAAGTCTATTATAAATGGACCAGGTCCAATCCAATCCAATGAATGTTTTGGACTAATTTGGATCAGTCTAATTCGATGTTTGGACCGTCCAATCTGTTCAAATTAATTTTGATTTAGATTGATTTCAACTCAAACCATCTATTGACACATATTCTTATCTTATATCAATGGATCAGATACTGGCTTAATCCAACCCAAATCTAATATAAATTTGTTATGGACGGACCAGGTCCAATCGAATCTAATAAATATTTTGGACCAACTGGTCCAATCCAATGTCTTGTTGGTCTGTTCAATCTGTCCAAATTGATTTTAGACTGGACGGATTCAATCCAAAACCGGTCCATTAACACCCTTAGAGACGCATGTACATGTTTGCCATCATTTTAGTATTCGCTGAATGTATAAATTCATCATTTTGTATACAAGATAGGGAATGGAAAAAATTCTCATTTCTCTTATTTCTCTTTCTCTGCTCTTCTCATTAGAATTTTCATCTCTGGGTAAGCCAACCCACCTTTCATTCGCTCAAGGCCCTTTCTTCTACTTTGGACCTTTTGTGAATGTTAATAGTGACCGTCTTCCTTATTCAAACTCTGCAACGCGCAACATTTGGTATCAGAGCTGTGGTCCTTGGCCATGGTGGAGGGAACAAGGTCGCAAGATTTAAGGAGATTGGACAAAACCCTCAAGATTCTTGTCCAAGAATTCAAGAAAACTGAAAAGCAAGAAAGGGCTATTTCTGAGTTGGGATCATGTAGCTGGAATGAATTTTCAACAAAGTCAGTTTCTGGCTGAAGTTCAAGCAGCTTAGAATGCATCTGGGGTAAATTCTCCAACTTTAAATCATCAGAATTTTACTCGGTATCCCAAGATTTAATGGGGAGGATTTGAAGGGATGATTTTACAAATGTAAACAGTTTTTTGAATTAGACAATACTCCAATCGAATCCAAGGTTAAATTGGCAGTTGTGCATTTGGAAGGTAAGGCTCTACAGTGGCATCAGATGCTAGTGAAGCTTAGGAAGGGATTGCCGGATTTTTTTGATAGGAAAAACGAGGAGTTCCACAAGACTGTGTTGACAAGCATCCAAATCTGTTCATTTTAATGAACAAATGGTCAATATTTTTCTCCTTACCACAAAGATGACAGTCCAGATTAATATTAAGATCTCTACGGAGAAGAAAGAGAAAAACTTTAATCTTAGGACTTTCAGTCTCCAAATATTATTCTGACGTCCATTGGTATTGCACCATTAATACTACATTCTTCATTATAGGTCGTCTTAACAGAGAATTTGCTATTTGGAGTAAACTTCCAATATTATTCTGACCTCCATCGGTATTGCCTATTCCACCATTAATACATTCTTCATGGTCGTTTTTAACAGAAAATTTTCCATCCGGAGTAAACTTCCAAATTATCTTATCCTCCAAATTATTAGAAGGGATTAAGATGGATTTAATATGGTGCAACACACAATCGGGCACCAAAGATCTAATGAGATCTTCCTTTCAAACCCTTTTATCCTAATCAATCACATTACTAACAGACATCTTCAAATTTGGGATACTATATGGGTTGACATCATCTAAAATTGGAGTATTTTCTGCCCATGCGTCCTTTCAGAAATTGACCAAATTTCCATTACCAATCTGCCACCTCATTCTTCTTTTAATCAAATCAGTTGAATCAAGAATTGCTCTCCAAGCCCAAGAGATACCCTTTTTTAATTTAGCTTCCCAAAAATTGCAAATGGACAAGTATTTACACCTCAATATTGTTACCCAAAGATTGTCATGGTTGTTAATAATTTTCCACCCCAACATGGCAAGCAGGGCCTTATTGATCCACCGAAGATTTTTTAAACCCAAGCCCCCTTTAACTTTGGAAGTACAAACTTGCTTCTGGTTAACAAGGTGGATAGGATTTTGAGATTTTGAGTTTGACCAAATAAACTCTTTCTGAGCTTTCTCAAGATCATTGATAACATTAATGGGGATTTTAAAAGATTGCATCACAAATTGAGGGATCATGTAAGATGAATTGTTAATTAGGGTCAGCTTACCTGCAAGTGAAAGAATGTTCTTTTTCTATCCCACAAGTTTCTTAGTCATTTTCTCCCAAGAAATTTAAAGTCCTCTTTAAATACCCTGCCCGAAATAATGGGAGCACCTAGATACTTTTTGTTTTTAGTCTCAAGGGGAATTTTGAGAATTCTGGACATAATCTTTTGGTGTCTATTAGGAATATTTTTAGAGAAGGTAATAACTGATTTTAAGAAATTTGGGAGTTGACCCAAAGCAATGGTAAACTTGTCAATGATTTCTTTAATTTTGAGAGATGCATCAATTGAGGCTTTGGCAAAGATAATGCAATTGTCATTAAATTGGAGGATAGGGATGGTTGGACCACCCCGAGAAGCCTTACAACCAATCAGCTTTCCCCCGTTTAAGACTTCCCCCTCTAACTTCTTAGAGAGCACTTCAGCACATAACACAAAAAATATACGGAGAAAGAGGGTCATCCTGTCTAATGCCCCTGCTGGCTTTCACCAATCTAGTGGCAGACCCATTAATTGGAGTTTGAAATGAAACAGATTTTATATATTCCATTACCCAATTAAATCTATTTTTTTTGTGAAAACCAAATTTATTTAATACATTTTCAATAAAATCCCATTCTAATGTATCATAGGCTTTCTCCATACCAATCTTGCAAGCCATAATGCCCATCTTACGTTTCTTCTCTTTCATGGTATGTAACATCTCGTGAGCTATAAGAATATTGTCAATAATTTGTCAATAATTTGCTTGTTGGGAACAAAGGTACTCTGGTAAGGGGAAATTATATCACCTAAAAATGGCTTGATACAGTTCACTAAAATCTTTGAAATGATTTTGTAGACCACATTGCATAAACTAATGGGTCTGCAATTGTTCACAGGATTCTCACATTTAGGGATAAGGGTGAAAATGTTTTATTTAGATTCCGATTCATTTTCCCAGAATGGAAGAAGGCCTTTATTTACACACCAAGTCCCCAATAATAGTCCAAAGGTTCTTAAAAAATAAGACAGTAGTACCATCTAGACCGAGGCCTTCAACTCTTTCACAGAGAGAGGGTATTATAGATTTCCTCGTTTGTAACTTCCTGACATAATTTGTTATTGGTTTCCTCAAAAGAACAATGATCAATATTGGAAATGAAGCTACCCACCTCACTAGTTCCTTCAGATTTAAACCTCTCTTCAAAACTCTTGCAAAAAAATTCTTTAATGTCTTCCTCATTTTTGATCCAGTCACTATTCTCATCCTTTATTTTCCTAATTTAATTTTATACCTTCTAGTGATAGCAATAGTATGAAAAAATTTGTTATTCTTGTCCCCAAGCTTGAGCAAATCGACTCTCAATTTTTGGGCCCAAAAAACTTCTTCACGCGAGAGGGTGATGTTCAGGAGTTTTTGGAGAGCTTTTTCTTTATTGATAAGTGCCACATTGTTTGGATCACCCTCCAACTGCTCTTGGACATTTTGAAGATTTTTGATGGTTTCCTCTTTTTTCTTTTTAATATTCCCGAAATGATATCTATTCCATTGTTTTAGTTCTTTAACAAGATTCTCTCTCTTTTTATTAATTTGGAAGGCTCTAGTACCACTAACCTCAATGTCCCAAGCTTTCCTTATCACTTCATCAATACTAGGATCTAAACACTACATGGCCTCAAAACAAAAAGGCTTTGGGCCCATTGGAGGTGGTGTCAAAGACAAGAGGAGTATGATCTGATCCCAAGAAGGGAAATTTTACAGTTTACTTGATGGAAATTCACATCTCCAATTAGCAATAGTGAGAATCCAATAAATTCTCTCTTTGGTTGAACTATTTTTCCAACTAAATTGAGAATCCTCCATCTCCATATTGATTAAATCACAATAATCTATTATTTGATTAAATTCTCTAATATGGTGAGGGTAAACTTTCTTACCATCTTTTTTGTTTTCATTACTCCTAATGAGTTAAAATCACCCATTAGGCACCCCACCCCATTGGTGTTATCAGAAATATCTTTTATCTAATTCTAGACCATATTTTGTTTAGTTTTACAAGGTGGACATAAATGAATGTATTAAACCAAGAGTTATTGGAATTCAAATCAGTGATAAGGGTATGCACTAAATGATCATTGGATAAAATAACATTAACAGAGCACAAAGATGAGTCCCACATCACCCAAAGACCCCCAACAAAACCAATAGACTCTACTAAATAATTCTTATCAAACTAAAATGAACTGACAATTTTCCTTGTTCTAATAGGGTTAATTCGAGTCTCCATAAAAAAACATATACCAGGATTATATATTCTAATTAGTTGCTGAACTTGCTGTTTAAGTTTGAACTTACCAGTTCCTCTTACATTCCATATTAAAATTTTCATTAATTCCATTAATAGTAACAGGACCATACTCGTCCTCAAATGTGCTTGGACCAACTTTCTCATTGGGGGCAAAAGCATTACCAGCTTCACTATTGTCGTGATCCTCCTACTCCGGATTCCTTTCTTGACCGTCCTACTCATCATCCATAGCCTCATCATTATCTCCTTCAACCTTGCCAGTGCTAGCTTCATCATCAATGTCCTCCCTAGTCCCAAAATGCACATCCTTGCCTTTGTTCATAGTTTGAGGCTGGATGAGACATTCATCATTCTTATTCTGATGAGAACAGTCAACTGGGTTGATTGATATGTTAGTTTTCCTCACCCAACGTTGATTCTGTGTCACTCCCATGAGCCGAAAGTATAGTAGCATGACTCGAGTTAATGAAACGGGTTTGAAATTTTTTTGCTTGTTCTTGTCTTTGGACTTTCAAGTAGTCCCAATTAGCTGATTTCTTGGTGCCATGGTAAATCCTAGATCTCTCCCCACTAAGGGTGTCAACTGGCCCATTTTGGATTGGATCCAATCCGATCCAAACCTTATTAAATCGGTTTTGGATGGTCCATTATAATTATTGGATTGGACCAATCCAAAATAAATTGGTCCATATTCTTATTGGTCTGAGTTGGACCTAAACCAAATTTACAATAATTTGATCATAAGGCTAAGCCCATGTCCAATTTGAAACTGATCAAAATTAAAGCTGGCATAAAATCACTTTTATGAAAGTACTTTTACGAAAGCACTTTTATGAAAACGCTTTTATAAAAACACATTTATAAAAGTAATTTTATGAAATGTACTTTTACGAAAGCGCTTCTACAAAAATACTTTTACGAAAGCACATTTTATAAACATACTTTTATGAAAGCACTTTTATAGAAGCAGTTTTATGAAAGTACTTTTATACGAAAGCACTTTTATGAAATCACTTTTACAAAAGAACTTTTATAAGACCACAAAAGTACTTTTTACAAAAACACTTTTATAAAAATACTGTTACAAAAGTACTTTTATAAAAGTACTTTTACAAGCTATTTTCTTTTTCTTCAATATGTTCTTTTGCTTTTACCTCCGCGTAAGTTATTTGTGTTCTCTTTGCATAATTTTGCCCTTAGGCCCATCATAGTTTCATTAAGGCTATGTTTGGTTTGAATGAAAAGGTTGGAATCAAAGGATTCCCTACCTTTTCTTTCAAACCAAACACAGCCTAAGGGTCTCTTGCAACAACCTATGGAGGCATTTCAGTTCTTTCACTCTTCTCTATAAGATCAATATTTGAAAGTATTTCAAGATCCTCCTGTTTTTTAATTTGGATAGTCCCATGTTTTCCTCCATGAGTTGCAAAGATCAAGTAAATTACTGAGTTTATTTTTGTTGTGTTATATAATCTGGATATTCCATGTTATTTTCATGTCGTTTTATTCTTGCGGGACTTTTTGCAGGTTAGGAGTAGTTAAAGAAACTTATGTTATTTATCTCACAAACTTATGTTATTCGTTCACTCTTCACTCGATGTTAAAACTCTTATCTTGCTAACATCTAGGCTATTTATTTTGCTTTTCTTGAAACTTGGATAAAGGAGATATTCTTTTACTTATGAAAATTAAAACTGAAAGAAATAAATTGATGGCTTGAAGTCTCCACGGTACTGAACTAAAACTGGAAATATGGTCACTTTAGATTTTTGCTTCATAGAGAGTTCAGTTGTATAAATTTTCATATTTTTTGGCATATGTTTGGATAAACAGTTTTGATTCTTATGTTTCTTCTCATTTTTTAATAATTAATTATGCTTTCATTAATGGAACTTATTATATTCACGTGTGCAGGACATTGCGAGGTAATGGCATAACTGGTGAGAAATCAAAGGAGTTTAGAAACTTGTCTGGTTTGACACGCTTGGATTTGCAAGGTAGCCATTTAACTGGTGAGATATCAATAACTCAAAAATGGGACTGGTAATTCAAGTATTGGACCCAAGAAATTTTACTTAATGATGCTGGCCTATAAGATTTTTGTTCAGTGTTTATATCAAACTTGAATTGAATGCTACAGATGTTTAGCATACAGAACTTTAAGAGTAACTAATTGTTATTTGTTCCTAGCAGCCTCTTTAATTCCTTTTCCACTCTAGAAAATGTGTTCAATTAATGAGTATGATATATTTGGATTATTTTCAGATCCTATCTCATTTCTTGGATATCTGCTTGCAGCATTTGAAGTCCTATTAAAGTGCCTTGGTTTGCAGTACCACAGAGAGAAAAGCTCTTCTCGACCTGAAAAAAGGGTTTCAAATATCCTTCAAATGGCTCTCCTCTTGGGATTCAAACAACAAAGTTGTATTTGTGAAGGGATCAAGCAAGCGAGATGAGGTTTGATTTTGAAAAACTCCTAAAATGGCATTGTGAAGAGAACATTTCTTGTACAAACAAAGAATTTATAAAATTGAAATTAAGATGTATTTATGATTCAAATATTTTGAATGGAGAATGGGTTTTTAAATTTTATTTGTAATCGATATTTTTTATTTTTGTATTTCATTTCAATTTAAGTGAATATAGAGAAAACAGGTTATTTGAACCTAATTAGAAAAAAAAAAATTAAAAGAAAAGGTTATATGAAAAAAATTGCTTTAGCGGCAATTACTACTGCCGCTAAAAGTATTTTTAGTGGCAGTTTGGTATTTGTATTGACAGTCTTGAAAAGCTGCCGCTAAAACTTCTAGTGATAGTTTTTTATTGACTGTTTGCCGGCTGCAGTTAATGTCTCTAGCGGCAGTTTTAGGGACCTTTAGCGGCAGTTTTGACTGCCACTAAAAGTTATTTTTCTTGTAGTGTTAATTATGTATACCCCTTACTCTCTGGTATTAGAAACCCTACCAATGTGTCTACTTCCGAAGGCTAATAGGATTATCACATTAGAAGACCCCAGGCATTTTGTACAAGAAAAATCCAGTACATGATAGAGAATAGTTATGCACAATTTCCAACTGGAGGGAATGGTATTTTCTTGTACAAAGTAAATACAAATGGAGTTATAAGCATAAATTTAAAATCTTGATTACTAACCCAACTTGGTTATGGATTTGGTGATTGGGTCTCATGTTTGGGAAGACTACTGTCGTTGAGATCACCTTTTCGGCGTCTTTCAGTCTTTTGTTCCGCTTGCAGTGGTTTCACGTACCAGTTGGTGCTCAATGATTTCTTCTGTTTCATCAACGATTAAGTAGCTGCTTGGTGATGGTATTTATAGTTGTTTACTTATCACTTTGTTCTTAATTTTCTTGCTGTTTGTAGCATTTTTCTTTTTTTTTTTTTGAAGCGAAAAGGCAAATTCATTCTATCATCAACAGTTCTTGCAGATCACCTGGCCCATGAGAGAATTCAAAAGGAAATCTGGTGTAGTGTTCCGGATATGATGACCCGCATGGGAGATAGGAAATTGAGCTAAAGTATAAGCCACTTTATTACAAGATCCGGGTGAAAAACAAAAAGAACATTAAGATCAGGTTGCACACTGATTGATAAAATTGCAGAACATATTTTGGCTTCTACAAAACAAAAAACAAAGAGAAAAAGGAGAAACAACGTCGACCCAGTTTCATTTCTAGCTATGATATGCCTGGGAAGCGGCGTAAGGAGGGTAGTGGTTGGTGGTGGAGGAACTTTTCTTCCTTGAGAACAAGAGATCTCCCACAAGAGGAATTATAGGCTTCTTCTTCAGCATCTTTCTTTGCTCCTTGCTTATTCCAAAATAACCTTCTTGGTCCAAAACACTTAGTACTTCAGCTAGTGATGATGAGTATTCCATCCTTGGTATTGGGTCCTTTGTAATCTCTTCTTTACTTATACCATCCCGCCGACAACCTCTCTCTCCTGTTACCGCTTTCCCTGAAGCGGCAGCCTCGGCCTCTGCCAACTTAGACATGTTGTCGTGAAGTTCTGCATTCAGTGAAGCCAACGCTATCACGGTTTCTGACTCCTTCTCCTTCAGCGATTTTAGCTCTCGTTTCGTTTCCTCCAGTTCAGCTTCCAGCTTCTTCAATGCATTTGCCAAAGAAGACTCGTCATCCATAGCAAGCCTGTGATTCGATAATGGAGGCGAAGCTGGTGATAGCTGCAGGAACGTGGTTCGTTTTGTTTCCCTTTTGGGACTTGTGCAAGGCTTTTGATCAGAAGAGTTGATCTCATTATGTAGAAACAGCTCACCGAAGATTGAGATGGCTTCCTTGACTGAACGAAATGGGCGAGAACTATCAACCATGTATTGATTATTAATGGACGTATCCTCGGAGGGTTGGGTTTCCATGAGTGGGAGAGAGGAGTTTACCGAGTGAGCATGTGTTCTCAGTGAGAATAATGATGAATGCAGAAGAGGTGCAAATATTTGATCATGGCTAGCTGTTGGTTTTCTTTGCTTGCACTTCACAGTAAGACAGACGAGTATATGAGAGAGAGATATAAGTGGTTAGAAACTCTTGTTTGAAGGTAAAGGAACAGTAGATACAATGATGTTTGGTGGTTTTGGGGACTTGGGGAGACACGATCACGCAACTTACGGTTAGATTGTGATCCACTGTGAAACAGAAGCTAATCTTGAGCGTCGATTAATTAATGAAAGTTTGTTCGTACAGTTTGGTTGATCACTGATTAGTGATTAAGCATGCAGTACATAGCTGTTGGTGGTGTTTTAGTAAATTGAATAATTCCTAACTCCTATAAATATCCTTGCACTCCTTCGTTTTCATTCCATAAATTCTCATATTTTTTCATATTTTCATATACTTACGTACTCTTTCATACATTTTCATACACTTTTATCTTCCTTTTCTCCTTTTCTCCTTATTTCCTAATTCTCAATTTTATTCTAAGTTTTAATAATAAAAAGGTTTGTTCAATTGTCTAAAGATAACAGTTTGGGAGGTTTAAAAGTTTTATTAGTTGAAATCAAGTTAGAATAGCACATTGTTGGACTATGTAAGTATAATTAGTTTTCATTTTTTCTAAACTTAGAATTTTAATATTTGAAATTTATTAAAACGGTCATTTTTTCTCAAAACCATTATCTTACAATTTCGATGGCGTCCAATCATAATATCGAAGTAGATGTCAATAGCAGGTACCAAGGAATTGGATGACAAGAAAAATTATATGAATAATGAAGGCTTGGAAATATGCCTGGTTTTGAAGGATTGGTTAGATGTAGAGGACAAATTGAAAGGTCGGACATATAATAAATCAACTAATGATTCACTAAATGGTGCGAATCAAGTACAATATTTTTTACAATATTCAATAATTGAACAATATTTTTAACATTATTGCAAATTTTGATTTTCAATTTTATTTGAAAGTTATTTATGATTTTCCAATCTCAATTTCATTATTATTCTTTTCCAAATTACATTATAACTTTTTTCTAAATTTAATTTATTATTTAATATATGTTTAATTGATTGAATAAATTGCATACATTAAATTTTAATGAAATAATTTTTTTAAGACTTTCTTTTGAATTTGATGTATAATTTGTTAATTGTTTGTGTTTTTGTTAATTTTTATTTTTAATTTTCTATAATTTTCTCTAAGCAAACAAAAAGAGTAAAAAAAGATTGGCCCATGGGCCTACCTGGCCTGGGATGGGCCCACTAGGGCTCGGGCTGTGTTGGGCTTCCCTCTTGAAGAATTCATGTCGAGAAGGTAGGGAAGGATCCACTATATTGTGGGTGGTCGACAAAAATGGCTAGCACAACCCACACTACAACTCTACTGCTTGAAATCATTAAAAGTAAATTTCCAAGATTACAACAGTCAAAATATTTTTTGAGGAATTAGGATCTCCTAATAATACATGTCCCAACTCTTTTCCAACATGATTTGACACCGCACACCTTACCATGAACCTAAGGAGTTCACATCTCTGCCCCACAACACATCCCTGTCGTGTATTGGGAACATCTCCCGATGATAGTACCAGTCTCGATGATGTCATCATCGGGAGATGTTCCCAATACACGACAGGCATGTGCTGTGGGGCGGAGATGTGATCTCAAACCTAAGACCCACCATAAAATTGGAGCTCGCCATGCATGAGATGTGTGGTGTCCATTGGTGTTGAAAGGGTGTTGGAACATGTTTCTTTAGCAAGAGAATTGGGACCCATAATAAAATTGGGAGCCCCCATCTCATGCCCACAAAACTCATTCCATCACCTTTATAGTTTGATTTGACATGGCACATCTCATCATGAGTCTATGACCCACCATAAAATTGGGGCCTGCCATGTAAGGGTAGTGCCAAATCATTGTGTGCTCATAGAGACTGAATCTGCTCCTCACACCTGGCACCTCACATGCACATCCTATCATGCATTGGGAACATCTCCCTTACTTATTAGTTATTATTTACAGGAGATGTTCCTAATGCACGGTGGATGTGCCTGTGAGATGCCCATTTGTGAGGAATAGATCAATAGTGAAAAAAAAACCCCAAACTTGGGATAAGTGGACTGAAATCCACCTCAGAAATTTAAAATTACATCCCCCCCTATAAACCGCATCCTGCCCATAAAGTTGGCATCAATCCACAGGCAGGATTCATCTGGCATATACGATGGGGTCAGATTTCTGAGGTAGACTGAACAATAAAAACCCCAATAAACTTTTGCTCCTATTATAAAAAGAAAATTGTCCAAAATCATGGTGAATGATAGGGTCACTACCTCCTTGTTTCTAAATAGTTTTGTACTTTTGTGATGAGGTGGCTTCAACATCCACGGTGAATTTGATTGTTTCCTCTTTTATAACAAGAGTGAAAGCTCCAAAATGTAGCTTTTTGTTACTAGAGCTATATATGATCACCTCACAACTATCTTAGTAAGCCGCAAGACCATAGTGAGAGTATAATGGTTTTGACTAGGGGTACATATTGGTGATGGTGCAGCTTGAAAAGTTAAAACAATGGTCATCTCTAATTCAATCATGCATCTAAGCCATTATACCTTAAACATGTATTTCATGTAATTTCCCTTTCTAAAATGTTGCTATTTAATCTTTTCTTTGAACGAAAGACAATAATGTGATTTGAAGGACCTATACAAATGAAGTAGATACTTCTTCAAAGAAAGAATAGGCAAGTCCTCTACCATTTATCATTACCATAAGCTTCAATAAATCATTCTAATTTGGCACCTTGACCACTTCGTTTCACACATTTGATCTAGCAAGCAATGTACTTTGCTTTGTTATCCATGTATCCTAGGCAAGAGTCATTGATTGTTCTTCTCTTTAAGACCATTGTCGAAAAAGAATTTGGTACGTCTATCAAATGCTTCTAATCAGATAATGGTAAAGAATAATTTAAAATCCATTAATACATGGATTTAAATGGTATTGGATGTCTATCATCTATTCTGCCCACACAACTAAGTGTAGAATTCTATAGTAGAAAGACCTCATTGACATACAGTGGAACATGGCCTTGCAATACTCTCTTGTGCCTCGGTCCCTCACTCTTATTGGTGGGAAGCTTTTGCAACTATTGTTTATCTCAGGAAAAGAACTCCGTCTCAAGTGTTGGAAGGACTTAAATCTTAATTAAACACCGCCTAACCTGTTACAGTTGTTGGCTGAATTTAAAAAAAAAAAAAAAAAAAAAAAAAGCCCAAGAACCAATTTCTTGGTATTTTGAAATCTGAATTTCTAGATCGAATCTGTACGAAACTTGGACCAAATTTGAAAGAATAATTAGAACTGAACATACTTTATATGGATTCCATAGATTGTAGCACCTAGAGTGGTAGTTCACACCTAATATCACACCTAAATCAACCTCCAATTGAAAATGACACAATTACATGTGAAGTCGATTCAGCAATACTCTTCTAGCCAATTTAAACTCCAACTGCTTGGGATTCGACACAGCTAGATGAACCGCCTTTTCTTTGAAGTTTTTCTTTAAAAACACAGTAAGGAGTTGATGGGAATTGGATTTTTCTATGCTGGTTTGAACTAGGGTTTTGGGTGCAAGGGAGAAGAGAAAGAGAGCAAGAGAGTGGAGAGAATGCAAGGTTTGCCCCCTTCTCTCTAATCCCTTTTATAGAGGTCTCTCTCTTAATTAGATTAGGTCTTAATCAAAATCAGATTTGGATTAGGACTTAATCCTCTCATTAGAATGGAGTTCTATACCCATTTTCATACCAAATTTGACGTATACCACATGACAACATAAGTTGTCTTGACCTCTTTAATTAGTCCTACTAAAAATTGGCTTAGGCCCATTATCTTTAATGCTTCATATACATAGGCACTACATTGCTTCTTAGGCATGATTATTGTATGGTGTCGGACCCAAAAAAGTCTCATACATGTCCATATGAGTTCATCCCATATTTGGAAAGAGACAAGCCAAATTCACTACACAAGGGAAATTAACCCCTCAGCCAAACAAGTTGGGCTCAGTTTAGGCCCATCACTTAAGTCTAAGTGATCCTTGGGTTCAACCACCCTATGAAACCCAAGGACAACGAACTGATGTGAGATAAAGCCCATCAGGTTATCATCCTTCTAATAGTCTCTTGCCCTTAATCTCTCAACCATAAATAATAAAAAATAGTATTCACATAGAAGAACCGATTTCTTAGTATTTTGAAATAGGAATTTATAGATTGAACCTGCACAAAACTTGGTCCAAATTTGAAACCATAATTAGAACTGAACATACCTAAAAGGAATTCCCTAGATTGTAGCTTCTATAGTGGTAGTTCACACCCAAGATGACATAAATCGACATAAAATTGAAGATGGCACAACTATATGTGAAGTCAATTCAGCAATACTCTTCTAGCCAATTTGAACTCCAATTGTTTGGGATTTGGTGCAGCTATGTGAACCTCCTTTTCTTTGAAGTTTTTCTTCAAAAACACAGTAAAGAGTTGATGGGAATAAGCTTTTTCTGTACTTGTTTGAAATAGGGTTTTAGGTGTAAGGGAGAAGAGAGAGTGGAGAGAATGCATGGTTCATCCCCTTCTCTATAATTCCTTTTGTAGAGGTTTCTTTCCTAATTGGATTAGGTCTTAATCTAAATCATATTTGGATTAGGACTTAATCCTCTCATTATAATGGAGCTTTGTACCCATTCCCATATCCAAATTTGATCTATATCACATGTTTAATGGTTCACATACATAGGCATTACATGACTTAGGTAAATATTGTATGATGTGGGACCCAAAAAGGTCCCACACAAGTCCCTATGAGTTTGTCCCATGTCTGGAAAGAAATAGGCCAAATTCACTGCACAAGGGTAATAAACCCCTGAGCCAAATAAGTTGTATTCAATTTGGGACAAACACTTATGTTTAAGTGATCCTTGGGTTCAACCACCCTATGAAAAACCCAAGGGCAATGAACTGCTATGAGATAAAGCCCATCAAGTTATCATCCCTGTGGCTACCCGACTCAGAGGGAGGATGGAATGTGGATATGGAGTGGAATTGCAACCTAAATTTTTGTGAAATAGAAATCTAGGAAAACCCGAGATTTTTCAAGTTCGATTTGGTTAGGATTTACTTCAGACTATTTCTCTTTGCTCTTGTTTTGGTGGCCATTTGTCTGCCCCTAGAGTTCCTTCGTCGATCGCTCTTCCTGGTTCATGGTGTTAAAAGACTTCGGTTGGCTCCCTTCAACCTGGGTTTCAACTGTTTGTTTCCTCCGCCACAAGAGCTTTTGATTTGCATTTACGATCATCCGCATTTCCCACCTATACCCTGATCCAAGGACCTAATCCAGCCATTTCCTCCATCCCCTCTACTTTCTGTTTAGACTAACCAGTCTCCATAGCTTTCCCATCCACCTTGGTTTCTCTGCAAGATCTTTCTAGGTGACATAGAATACCACACCAATAGTAGAAAATCAACGAGTTTTCATATTGAAAGGAGAGCCAGCTCTCCTTGCCATCACCAAGAGTGCCCTTTGAACTAGTGACTAAGGGCTTTCTCACATCCACCCTAACTCTTATTCTACTCCTCTATTTTTTTTCTTCCTCTCATCCTCTGGATTTAAATCCACAATTTCACCAGCTTCTTTATCTAATAGAATACCTGATTCTCTAGTTCTAAGCTATTGGGACATTTAAGATTCTAACCCACAAAACAACCATATTCATCTGCACCTCCGAGAGTAAAGCTTTCATTAGTATGTTCTTCAAGTCTTTCTCCCTAGAAAAGGATATCCACAAGAGGTCAACACCGGCTCTCCCGATCAGCATCTCTCCTTTAATCCACCACCACATGCTCTTGATTTGATCCACAACCCAGAAACGATCATAGGTTTATCAGATAGAACTTTGGCGTAGAGTCCGATCTTCCAAACTGTGCTCATTGTCAAGATCTTCTTCATTCCTTCTGGCCTCTCTTCTCCGTGCCCCTCCATCAATCCCACTTTCAAACAGAACAGGAGTTATGTAATCTTTGTCTTACTCAGAAGTTCTAAGGCTTTTAGAGATATCCTTTGTCGGTAACTAACAGCTTGTCTCTTTGTCGACTTGATGTTTTGACAAAACATCTTGTCGGTAACTAAGAAGTGCTTTCTGATTATATGTTAGAGAACACATTTTGGATATTGGAATCAACAATCAAGAACCTGTATAGGGTTTAAATTGGTGTCAGAATTTGACTTGAACTAGGTGGGACTCGTCAAACAATCTCAAGATGAGCTTTCTAACTCTGGATGCAATAACCAAATGGCATTGTGTAGCCAATATGTATGTTGACATCTAATGTTGGAACCTATATAGCCAAAATTCGACTTGAATTGCATGAGGTTCATCAAACAATCTATTCATATTCAGATTTATCATCTCTATGGTTCTTTTTGAAAATTTGAAAGAAATTGAAGGATAAAAGAGTCACAAGATATATTTAAGTCCTTTTGAAAAACATGAGGTATGTTTAAGTCGAATAATGAAAATTGAGAATATGTTTCAAGTATTTTACCATTGTTTTTTTTTTTTCAAACCTTCACCCCAGCCTTTGATTCTGATTTTAAGTTGTTTAGAGACTGACCAACTAGCAATTGCTATCTCACTAAGAAAGCAGACAAAGTTCCCAATTCACCCTCTTAGCTCCAACACCTGGCGGCGCTTCACATGAAAATGTAGCCTCTGAAAATGGCTACAAAATAACAAAGTGGAATGGAAAATCTTCGCCTATCTCATCACAATTCAATTTAATCTAAATAGTATAAAGGATTAGAAATGTCTTAATATAAAGTCATCCTCCACTACGTTATTAGGAAGGAACATTACAACCTTCTTGATTTTCCTATTAAGTATGAAAATGCTTTATTTTCTGTCATTAGATCTTATAGTGAAGATTACAATGAACAAAAACATGCTTTATTTATTTATTTATTGTCATTAAAATCTCAAGCGTAGTTCTAGTTGTATGCTTAAATTCATGATCCTACGATATTTGTCTTCTAGGAAATCATCACAAAGTAAAATATATTTAAGGATTCTATGACCCTATAGCTAGGAATGTTAAATCCTTGGGGAAAAAGACTTTTGATTGTTTGGACATAAATAAGAAAACCTAAATTTGAATTTCTAACAGTAATTTGTCTTACAAAATGCAGCTTGATTTGGGTGTATTTAGTACTAAATCATGGTTGTTAAGAGAGATCTCAATTACCTTGTCTACTTGTATTAGTTGTCTGGTGGAGGTGTTCGATCAACATCCGTCTAAGACTCTAAGTAGGTCTTGGTCTAAGAAGTAAGATTTAATCTGATGGAAAAAAAATGAAAAGCTACCGGTTAGGAGCTGTGAGAGAGAGAGAGAGAGAGAGTTTTTGTTGAAAGAACTAATTTATGCCAAAAAAGGTTGAACATTGCTTGTATTACAGGTGTGAAATTTTAATTCTTTTATCAGTCCAAGAAGTGTGGAATTCGAAATTCCTATGGAGAAACTATTTTCTCCTAAGATCAATCTAGGATTAGGTGACCAAATTTCACTTTTAAACTAAGTTAGGATCATACCTGATACGGATACAGGTTTAAGCTCGCAAAGTGGTAGTTTACACCTAAAATTTAGGTCCAAGTTGAGTCTAAAGCTGAAGATGGCACAGTTCTATTCAAAAACTCAATCCAGCAATTCCTATGTGAATCAATATGCATTCAAAGATGTTTCTTTGTGTGCAGTGTGAATGCCTTGAGCAATCTGTGTTTTTTCTAGGAAAACTCAAATAAGAGAGAAAAATCCAACTATCCACATGTCTTGTTAAATTAGTCGTATGACTAGTCACACTAGTCTATAGTATGAAGGGGACGTGGACCCATTACTAGGGATGGCAATTTCCCCCGCCCCGCCCTAAATGGGGCGGGTTTACCTCAACCCTAAACAAGGACGGGACAAGGACAGGGAAATAACTTTTCCTCAAATCGGGTACGGAGCGGGGGTTGGTTTTGTATATAATTCCTGAATCCGCCCCAAACCCGAAAGTAAATTAGTAAAATATATTTAGGTTTAACATTGATATTTAAAATATCTTTAAGTTTTCTTAAATTTTTAAAATCCTAGGATCCTGTAATTTTATTTTTGAATTATCCCTAAAGTATTATAGTTCAATTCTAAAATACCCCCAAATTCCTATATCCTATGAATAAATTGTCCATAAAATATATATTTTTTAAGTAATTGCCTTGGAGCGGGGAAAATTCAGATTCCTCGTCCATGATGGGGAATGGATGTCTCGCCCTGAATCCACCCCGCTACCAGGAATGAGGCAAGGTATCGTGACTTCGGGGCGGGGACGAGGAGGGGGTGCCCCACCCCAAACCTGCCCCATTGCCATTCCTACCCATTACTCAAATAATTTTAATTCACACAATTTGATAGTCCATTAAACTTGAATATTATATGGTGTGGGACCCACTAAGTTCTCATATTAATCCATATGAAACCGACCTATGCAAAGAACTACATGGGCCAAATTCACTAAATGAACTTAATGACCCTCTAACTCAATCGTATTGGGCTTAGAATAGGCCCAATATGTAAACATAAGTGGACTTTGGTTTTAATCGCCCTATGAAGACTAAAGTCAATGAATTAACATGAGAAATAAGCTCATCAAGTTTCAGCCCAAACAGTCCTTTGCTCTTAACATCTCAGTCCATGATATTTATACACAACTCATAGGGAAGGACCTCTTCCATGGTTTTAAAATGTAATGCCACACCCTCTACTTAGATTGATTTCAGGATTAAAAACCCTTTAAAATTCTTTCAAAATAAATTATTTATAAATATAAATATATTTTGTAAAATTAGTTTCAAAACTCTTTGAAATCCATTGGCAATGGCTTTGCATTTCCATCAAAGAGAGTATTAACAAGGATATTCTCTTTGTCTAACAAAGTGGTATTATTATCACAATGATCGTCCACTCAACTGATATTCCAAACTTACCCAACATACCTAGGTATTTGACCCTAGAGAATCTCAATAGTTGGTACATCAAAATGAACTCATTCCAATACTTAATTTAGTACTATTATCAAGTTTGGGGTAAATACAATTTTCTAGTTTTGCCCATTTGTCTTCAAGGTCGAAGGCGTAACTGGAAATGATCTTTGTTCAGTGTTTCAAAAAACACCCAATGATTATACCTAAGGTCGACCCGAGGGATGAAGGCGGGCGCCGAGATCGCCCCAGCGCCCACTCTAGAGCCGAGGGCCGGCGCCGAGCCTCTTCCCCTCATGTCACCGACCTCTAAAACATCTTCAACGACCGTCGCGCTAGGTGCAAGGCGCGCAGCCTCAACTCTGAGCACTATGGCGTTCGTGGTGATCATCATCACGTCCTAGAAGATCGGGACAGTGTCTAGGTCAGGCCCGACCCCATGTACGTTGAACTCTAAGCCAAGCCCGGTGCAGTCAAGGCCAAACTCAAGCAGGTCAAGGAGGGTCGAACCAACACCTCGGCCAAACAAAGCTCTTGCAAAGGGAGAATGGATGCCTTCTTCCTAGATATCATCATCGAGCCCCTGCCTCCGAACTTCAAGGGCCCCGCCTTGGAGATGTACGATGGGAACTCTCACTTGGACGACCACTTGGAAAGCTTCAGGAAATTCATGATCCTATATGGGTACTTTGACACCTTGACGTGCCGAAAATTCCAGGCAACCTTCAAGGGAGCCGCCCGACAATGGTTTTCAAGCTTCCCACCTCGATCCATCAATTTGTGGGACCAATTTTCCAGCATGTTCCTTGCATGCTTTATTAGTAGTCGGCATCCTCAGAAGAGCATTGTCTCGCTGATGACTGTAAACCAGAAGCGAGGAGAAAGCTTGCAGTCATATATTGACCACTTCAACAAAAAAGAACTAGAGGTCTGCGACCTCGACCCCTGGTCTCCATGCATGCTACCATCAACAGCCTCCTCCTCGGCTCGGCCCTCAAATGCTCCATGGTCAAGAGCTGGCCAAAGACAAAGCTGGAGTTCTTGGAAAGGGCCCAGAAATACATTGCAGTTGAGGAACCCTCAGCTACGGACACCTAGGAGAGGGGCACGGAGCACCAGGATGGAGCCCCCAAGAAGAAGAGGAAGAACGGAGACCAAAACCACACCAGCAACAACAACAGAAAGCCTTCGGCCTCGGCCTTGGCTTACAACCAATACATATCACTCAACTCCACACGCATGCAGATTCTTATGCAGAACGGGTAGGAGAAATTCATGAAGTGGCTTGAGAAGTTGAAGAAGAACCCCCATCAGGGGAATCCCAAGAAGTACTGCAAGTTTCATCGAGGCACTGGCCACGATACTGAGGACTGTTACGATCTCAAGAATGAGATAGAGTCCCTCATTTGTTGGGGGAACCTCAAGTAGTACGTCGGGGGCGAGGCTAGCACCTCGTCCCCTTAGTAGTAGCATCAGTAGCACTAGCAAGCAACAGGCGTCACTGACGTCATAGTGGGAGGCACGGCCTCGGGTGGAACCTCAACTTCAGCTTGAAAAGCCTACGCCAGGCAGTTGAACATCCAGGGGCTGGCCCCCAAGAAGTTGAAACAAGAAGCCCTCTCCTTCACGGATGAGGACCTGAAGGGGTAGAAATCCCCCATGATGATGCATTGGTGGTTTTGTCCGTCATTGTGAACTTCGTAGTCAAGCGGATCCTTGTAGACAGTGGCTCTCCGCCGACATCCTCTTCTACGAAGCCTTTGAAAAGATGAAGATAGCTCTGGAGCGCCTTCATCTAGTAGATGCCCCACTAGTCGGCTTCTCTAGCAGCATCGTCAGGCTAGAGGGCAAGATCTCCCTACTGGTCTTGATAGGAACTGAGCCCCAATAGGTGAAGAGGATGACAGAGTTCTTGGTCATGAAGATCGGCTCACCCTACAATTCTATCATGGACGACCGACCCTCCATGCACTCCGGGCAGCCATTTCCTCCTACCACCTTGTCCTGAAGTTCCCCACTGAGCACAACGTTGGAGTTGTTCGTGGGGACCAACACGTCACCCGCCAATGTTATGTGGCAGCATTGAAAGGTAAGAGAAAAGAGGCCTAACCGGCCGAGGACCTCATCTCGGTTCCCCTAGACGAGGATGAACCTGACAAGACCATCCGCGTTGGGTTCAACCTTCCCCCCGAGGGCCTATCCGAACTAGTAAGTTTCCTCAGGCTTAATGCCGACGTCTTTGCTTTGTCCACCGTTGATATGCCCGTAATTGACCCTTCAGTCATTACACACAAGTTGAGCGTGGACCCGGGCTCTAGACTAGTTTGGTAGAAGAAGAAGAACTTTGCGCCAGAGCGTTGGAAGGCCATAGAGGAGGAAGTTGAAAAGTTGCTCGACGCTGGCTTCATCTGAGAGACCTTAATCGAGCTTGCCCCAAGGACAGTTTTCCTTTGCTAAGGATAGACCGCCTCGTTGAAGCCATTGTAGGGTACGAGCTACTCAGCTTTATGGATGCCTTCTCTAGATACAATCAAATAAAGATGCATCCAGATGATGAAGATAAGACCTCGTTCATCACAGAGCATGGCACATACTACTATCGTGTGATGCCTTTTTGCTTAAAAAATGTTGGAGCTACTTATCAGCGCCTTGTCAACAAGGTGTTTAAAAACCAAATGGGGAGGAATGTTGAAGCCTACATGGACGATATGGTAGTAAAGATCCTAAAGGTTGAGGCCCATGTCTCGGACCTAGCCGAGACCTTCAACACCTTGCGGAGGTATAATATGAAGCTCAACCCCAGTAAGTGTGCCTTCGACGTTACGACGGGCAAGTTCCTAGGTTTCATCATCATTTGGCGAGGCATTGAGGCTAATCTAGAAAGATACAAGCCATCCTAGACATGGCTCCCCCTTGGATGGTGAAGGAGACCCAAAAACTCACCGATCGAATAACTGCCCTTAATCGCTTCATGTTAAAATCAGTAGACCGCTATTTGCCCTTTTTTCGTGCCATCAAGAAGCTGAAAGAGTTCCAATGGATGGAAGAATGCCAGCACGCCTTTGACGAGCTCAAGGCCTACCTTGACTTGCCTCCCCTCCTTGCTCGGCCGGCCATAGGGAAAACCCGATATCTGTACCTTTCGACCGGGGATGAAGTAGTCAGTTCAGTTCTCATCAGGGATGACGGTGAACAGAAGCCAGTTTACTACACCAACAAGGTCCTCTGCAATGCTGAAACCAAGTACCCCGAAGTAGAAAAGCTAGCCTTTCCCCTCGTGGTTTCTGCAAGGAAGCTCCGGCCGTAGTTCTAGGCCCATACCATAGTGGTCCTAATGAACCAGCAGCCCCTCAGAGCTGTCCTTGCGAAACCCGAGACCTTAGGACACTTGACGAAATGGGCCATCAAGCTATCAGAGTTTGACATTCATTGCCATCCGAGGCCTACAATCAAGGCACAAGCCCTGACAAAATTTATAGTGCAATGCACCTTCAGCCGAGCCCTTCATTGGCCCTTAGAAGAGGCCGAAGGGGACCAATTTGATGACGAGACTCAGCCCCGATGGAAGCTCTTTGTTGATGGTTCCTTCCACGCTAAAGGAAGTGGAGCAGGCCTCATCCTCCTCACCCTAGACAATATCGCCTTGGAGTATGCACTAAGGTTCAACTTTCCAGCATCAAACAACGAAGCCGATTACGAGGCCCTCCTCGCCGATTTATAGCTGGCTAGGGACCTCGGCTCCTCATACCACGAAGCCTTCAGCAACTCCCAACTGGTGGTGAATCAGGTGAATGGCGAGTACGAGGCCAGGGAACAAAGCATGTCCAAGTACCTCGCCAAAGTCCAAGACCTAGCCCACCACTTCCAATGCTTCTCCCTGCAACGAGTCCCGCGAACCAAGAACGCACGAGTCGATGCTCTCTCCAAATTGGAAAGTACCTCAAGCGGAACTCCTAGATAGGTCGTGCACGTAGAGAAGCTGCTTTGGCCCTCCATAGAAGATGTCCAAGTATTCCCCGTAGAAGTTGAAACCTCATGGATGGACCCTTTCATCCACTTCCTATCAACTGGGCAGTTGCCTGAAAATTGAAACAAGGCAAAGCGACTCAAGTGACAGGCAGCCCACTACACCTCATTGGAAGAAAAGCTATACCGAAGATTCTTTACCTTGCCTTACCTCTGATGCCTTCATCCGGAGGAGGGCAACTATGTGCTACGGGAAATTTATGAAGGCATCTGTGGTAATCAGCTCGATGGAAGAGCCCTAGCTCAAAAAGCTCTGAGATAGGGCTTCTTTTGGACTACCCTCCACAAGGACACGACAAAATTGGTGCAAAAGTGTGATTCTTGCTAGAGGCACGACAACCTATGCAACCAACTGCCCACCACTCTCTTGGCCCTTAGCATCCCATGGCCCTTCGCCAAGTGGCTCATGGACCTCCTCGGCCCCTTTCCTCAAGCCACGGGGGGAAGAAAGTACCTTGTTGTAGCAGTAGACTACTTTACTAAGTGGGTCGAAGTCGAGCCCTTGGCCGTCACCACGGCGTGAGCCATCTTGAACTTCTTTTGGAAGAATATCATTTACCGCTTCGGCCTACCCCACATGTTGGTAACTGACAACGGGAAGCAATTCGACGACGCTAGGTTTCGGGAGTGGTGTGCCTCCACCGGCATTGGGTAGTATTACACCTCAGTAGGCTATCCTCAAACTAATGGCCTAACTGAAATCACCAACAAAACAATACTGGTCAGACTAAAGACTAGGTTGGATCGAGCAAAAGGCCTTTGGGCCGAGGAACTGAGTAGTGTACTCTAGGCTTATCGAACTACACCTCGGACAGACACGGGAGAAACTCCCTTTGGCTTGACCTACAACACAGAAGTAGTAATCCCAGCAGAGGTTGGACAACCAACACTCCGAGTCAAAACATACAATGAAGCTGAAAATGATGAAGCCCTCAGAGCAAATCTAGATTTGTTGGAAGAAGTCCAGGAACAAGCGCAGATAAGCTTACCGCTTATCAGCAACGTGTGGCCCACTACTACAACTCAAGGGTAAAAGAAAGGCATTATCAAGAGGAGACCTAGTCCTCAAAAAGGTCATTGTCCCCGAACTAGGAGTAGGGAAGCTGGACCCCAACTGGGAAGGCCCCTATAGAATCAAATGAGTCCCTAGCTCTGGCACCTTCCACTTGGAACACCTAGATGGAAGACCTGTACCTAGGACATTGAGCTCGGAAAACCTCCGAATGTATTACCAATGATTGTTATATCTTTTGTAATTAGTGGGTAAGTGAAGAAAAGTTCCTCTTCACCTCAGTGTTCAACACGTGTACCTACTAAGTTCTGATAACTCTTCAGCCTCGCGATTGGCAAGGGCACATAGCTTCCTCTAAGGACCATATCCCCTCACTGGACCAGCGCCAAGATTTAAATAATAAGTAGCGAACACCCTATCTAAAAACTTAACGCATAAGAATAGACCAAGACGGTGGAGGCCTTACATGCCTAAACGCCCCATCTCGATGGCAACTAATCTCTTGGACCTTCACACTTGGTGCTGCCACCAAAAGAAGCCAGCTTCCTTGGAGCGTTGTGTTTGACCTCGTCGAAACAAGTGCGTGGGGATGCAGGAGCCAGGCGAGCCCTAGTTCAACCTAGGGCCCATTGAGCCAGACGAGCCCTAGCTCTGTCTCGGCCACCCCTCAATATGGCAGGCCATCTCGACCTCACTAAGGCTAGTACACGGGGGTACAGGAGCCAAGCGAGTCCCACCTCAACCTCGGCCCCACTCTACATCAATAGGTCACCTCGCTATCTACTTAAGCACAAGTAAAAGGAAGAGAGCGAAGCGAGCCCCATGCTCCACTTCGGCCTCTCCCCATCACAGGCCTCTTCGGCCTTGCCTAAGTAAATGCCTAAAAGGATGTTAGGCCAGATAAGCCTCAGCTCAGCCTCAAAGGCTTCACCTCAGCCACTCCTTGGCCATGCTTCAGACGCACAAAGTAGAACAAACTGAAGGAAACTACACTGGTCTTACGCTGTGATTACCCTTTAGAGGGACAAGGACCCTTCGACAACAAAGCAAAAGCACAAGTTTAACAAAAAAAAGAAAAACAACACAAGGAATAGCAATGCAACAAAAACATAAACACACAAGGCGTCAAAAAATGCCCACTAAGTTTCATTCATTTCAAGTATTCCTTCGGCTTTACAAAAAATTTCGCGGCCCCTCAAGCCGAATACATATGCATGTACAAAAAATAAGAAAGAAAAAGGGAGAAAGCCTAGGTTAAGCCTCGCTGCCAACTGGAGGGAGCATGGAGTCGGCAACCAATTCAAGATTATCGGGGATCACTTACAGAGACTCAACATTGAAATCTGGAAGCACCGCTAGGAATGCCTTCTTGGTGTCCTTGATGCCATCCAAATAAGCCTTAGAAGTAGCATTAGCCAGCTTGTCGCCCCGCTTCTTCGCTTCCTGGACCCTCTTCTCAGCACTAGCTGCCTTCTCCTCAGCCTTGGCAGCCCTCTTCTACGCTTCGGCCGGCTTGTTCGCCTCGGAGGTAGTCGCCTCGGCTTGACGAAGATGCCACTCGGCCACGGACATAAGGCTCTCAACCCGAGCGCTCTCCATCTCTTCCTTGGCAAGGAGGTCCTATGTCTTCCTTAGCTTCTCCTCGACCTCCTTGCGGAACTTCTACTCATCCACGGCAACCCGCTGCATCTCCCTCTGCTTCTCCACAGCATGGGCGACCGTCTATTGGAGCTTCTCCTCCTCCGCCTTCATCTTGTCCATACTGGCCAGGGCCAACTTCAACTGGTCCCCTAAACCAACGTAATGAAGGCAAACATGCGACAGAAGAAAGCAATTAGCACAAAAAAAAGGAGATAGGGGGATAGAGGGAGAGAGAGAGAGGAAGACAAAAGAACGAAGGAAAAGAAGAAGGGACAAATTGCCACCTTGGCCAGGTTCTGCAATCCCTGGTTATATAGCTTCTCGAGGACCATCCCCAGCATCCGAAAGCAGTCCTGAAATAGCAGGGCCCCGCTCACCAAGGTTGGGCCAACCCCCTCATTGCAGACTGAGTCCCCTTCGTGGACCTCCAACTGGGGACGGTAGATCTGGTTGGACTGCTAGGCGAGCTCTTCCAAAGGTGTAGGGGACGAGAAGGGTCCCATTCGCTCGTTGTACATCCTCTCAAAGGTGTCACTCGCAGAACTCGCACCACGAGCAATCTTCTGTGTTTGACCCTTTGCGAGCCCCTCGGCCATTCTCTTCCCCCCTCGGTTGGTCTTCTCGGCCTCCTCAGAAGGTCTTCCCCACCCCACGACCGGCTATTGCGACGCCTGCTCCTTGCGCCCCAACTGGGCCTCCTCGGCGAGCCCCTTCCCCTTCGTGGTGATTTGAAAGGTAGCCCCCTTTGCTAGAGCCAAAGAAGAAGCCCCTTGGTGAGGGCCTGTGTCTTCATCCCTTTGGGTGGGACCTATCGAGCCGAACCCCCCTTCATTGGAGGCAGCACCTTCTCCCTCAAGGCGGAAGCATCCTCAGTGGCCCTTTGAGGGGTCTAACCACCGGTCTTCACCCGCTCCTTCTACATGGCACGGGCACACTCCACTATGGTCTTCTGTGTGTCCATCGGTAGATCTGTAAGCAAGGCAACGGTTAGTACCACTATACAAGAGCAAAAGATGAGGAAGATGCAGAAAAATGTGGTGCGGCCCGTCCTACCGAGGGGGACAGGGCTAAACCCCGTGAAAACTAATGGCATCTCCTCCTCCACCAAGGGCTGGGCTCGGATTCTCCCCAAGTTGAGCAATCACACGAGATCATCACTCTCCTCACTAGTAAGTAAGGGGACATACTTCTCTACAGATAAATGGGGTTCTCCCCACCCCGATTTGAAGGCCCAGCCCTCGGGGCAAGACAGAAAAAAATACTTACTCGTCCAGTTATGTACAAAAGAGGGGTTATCTACAAGCTTGGACTTACGGGTTGGAAATAGAAAACACCGACCTCAGAAGTATGGTTCTTCTGCACAAAAATTGCTCGAAAGAGCTTCGGTGTTATCTCCACCCCCTGAAGCCAAGCCGCCACCAACATTGCCACAATGGTCCCGACTGCATTGGGCGCAAGCTAGCTAAGGGTAACCCCATACATCCTCAGCAGGTCGGAGATCAATGGATGTAAGGGAATTTGAAGACTGAATTGGAGGAAGTGCTGATAAATGCAGATCTCCCCCGCCTTGGGAGTCAACGGCCGACCGTTTGACTCAGGCACCCTCACCCCGTAGAACGAGGGAACAAAATACTGCCTGGTTAGGGCCTTGACTTGATCCCAGTCCAAAGAACCTCTAAACTCTAGATGAGAAGGGTCAATCTCGGCCACCGCCCTAGCAGCACTCTCAACCCTCCTCTCAAGGACGGGGTTCGGGTCCTGCTCCACCTTGGCTTGGGGGGACACCTCAGCCTCCGTCGGCGTCATGGATGCGATGCTCTCACACAAAGGGTCATAGCCTTGACAGACATGTTCGACTTCCCCAAAGGCTACCTTAGCCCGGAGCACATCCACCTCACGTCGAGGGAGCACGAAGATGGAAGGACTCTAGGGGGAAAGGGAAGAAGGGGTTTGAGTAGAGCTCCCTTCCGATACATTCAGAAGTTCATAGCACTCAGATCCGGAATCCAAGAAAGACATTGTTGATTACCTAGAAAGGAGGTGGAAGGAAAAAGGAACAAAGACGGAGTGTCAAAAACTGGAAGATTTGGGAGCTGAATTCACTCGAAGAACGAAGACGCTTGGAGGCCAAATGACAAGAATTCTGCCATCGAAGGCACTATTTAAAGAAGAATGAACGGCCTAAATCTCTCAAGATCCAACGGTTGATAAGCCACTGCCTTCACGATCCAAATCCAACGGACAAGGAGCACCTCTGCACTTGCGATCCAGCTGTGTTGCACCTCCGAGTGCTCACCCTTGGAAGATGGAACGACGCTCAAGACAAACCAATAAAGTCCATCCAAAGCAACCCGCTGGTCTGAGCGACCCGTTCTCACGGATGCGCACATCAGTTTGACCGGAAAGTCATCTCACACATGGATCCTTGGGCCCCCTCGGCTTCACGGGTCTTCAGCCTAAACAGCCTTTGACTCCCTTTGGTCCTCAGCCCAAGCAATGACGCTCGAACATTCTGCATCGAGCACGCCCTCCAGATCACCCTACCAATCGCCAAGATTTCGTGATCCGCTGCCGAACTTMTTCCAATTCCAACAGCTCGGACTCGGATCGTGGGGATCGCCGGAATACTTCGTATCAACAGATACTCGGTATATCAATATCGATTCGATCCDAGATCTCTTATTGAATTGCTCATTCAATGAGAATTCTCAATATTATGCCTTGAAGAGGGCTCGAACCTCCACGCTCTTTAGCACGAGATTTTGAGTCTCGCGTGTCTACCATTTCACCACCAAAGATCACTCGTAGGTGGGGGGCAAGTGATGTGGGGTGACCCAACCCAACCCATTCGAGGCTAGGAGGCCCAACTCACGAGTGCCAAATTAGGAAATGAGATCCGCTGCAATAGGGGTTACCTCTCTCCCTTCGTATGGAGCCAACTATAGCTCTATCACATGGCCCTGCCAGAACCGCTGACGACCCCCGTACGACTCCCATCTCAGGCATTCATCTCCACCTACCTCTAGGCAGCTCAAGTATAAATAGGGGTGCCCCCCTCCATGTAAGGGGGTTACAATTTGAGAATCGTATAACTATTGTCATAATTGCTCTAGCCTAGAACTAACCACCAGGATCCTCTACTGGTGCTCTCTCTTCGTACCCTGTACTAACTTGACCGTCGGAGACTTTGCCTCGAGTTCTCACCCGAGGTCCTTTGACGAACTCCTATCTTCTAGCAGAGATCGGCTATCTACCTTTGGCTTCTACCATGCTCGGAAACCACCCTGCCTCGGCCTATACACCTCGGCCTCAATAGCATCCTCTGCAAGCCCTCAAATCCTTCGACCTACCATCGGAGTTCAAAGACGAAATTACCTTATTGTCCTCCGCCATTCCGAAAAGGAACAGAAAGTCTTATATTAAAATAGAAAAAAAAGATGATTAAAATCGTTCCAATTCTGAGGAAACAAAGGAAGAAAAGCCAAAATAGATTTTTATATATAATTACAATTTTGTCATTCAACAACATACCATATGTTAACCCCCAAATCTGAAAGCTACATTTATACAAATTCAGGTAATATAAACACCCAATATGCATATCTTCCACTAGTTATAAGTACTTGCTTCTAAGTTGTTCTAACAAATAATAATTACTTGCTCTTGGGTAATATTTAGAAGAGGAAGTTATATTAAAATTCATGGTTGTGCTTAATTTGTAAGTACGTACATAGCACCAAAGCTTTGATAGAATTAAATTGAAGTAAAACATGTTGATGATGATAAACATGAGCTTTGTTAGTTCATAAGCCAAAAAAGTAGCTTTTAAGTCTATGGCGTAGGATCACTATTGACATCACCATATATTGAGGATAGGCAAATAAAGATAAATAACAATTAAATATAAAAAATCAAAAAGAAATAACCACACCCGACAACCCTACCTTTAAATGTTTGCTACAATACAATGATTTATCTTCGGCAGTCAAAACTCAAATGAGCATGATTTTTGGACTAGGGTTTTAGGTAATAAACATCTAGGCCATAGGTTTTATAATTGCATAGATTTAGGTATTACCAGAATTCTGTGCCGTTGGGTATCCAAATGTGGGGCCATAGCGCACTCACATCGCAACATAAGCCTAAATCCCCTAGGATACAATTCACTATTAAACAAAACGTCATTGTCACAACATAAAGTATATTGCTACAATTTACTTCTAACACAATCAACTTTAATTTAGTAGTCTTGTCATCACATACTTGACATGTGATTTGGTACATTTTCGCAACAATCTCGAAGGCCTTCTCATGCTCATTTGTCTACTAAAAGTCTTTTATGTTTTTAATTGCTTGGAAAAGGGAAAATTCCGAGTTGTTGACTGAGACATGAATCTACTATGGTCTCTTATTTTATCTATCAACTTCTATACATTATTGATCAACCTCAAAGGTTTCGTGTTGAAGATGGATTAGATCTTCTTAGGGTTGGCCTTCATGTTTCATTATGTCATTATACAATCAAGAATCTTTTTCGAGGTTACTCTAAAGGGATATTTGGTTTGGTTCAACCTCATTTGATATCTTCGTAGGATGCCAAAAACCTCATCAAGGTCAATAATGTAATAGTTGGAATATTGAAGGGCCTTCATAACCATGTCATCAATGTAGATTTTGACATTACGACTAATCTGATACTTGAAAATCTTGATGACCATCCTCTATTGGCTTTAGCGTTTTTGAACCCAAATGACATTACCTTATAATAGTACGCACGAGTCTTTGTGATGAAGATTGTTATCTCCCTGTCGTCTTGGTGCATTTTGATCTGATTGCAATCAAAGAAGACATCCATACAATTGAGGAATTCATACCTTGATATGGCACTAGTGAGACGATCAATCATCGACAAGGGAAAGTTGTCTTTGGTGTAAGCTTTTATTTAGGTCTATTATGTTAATCCATATCTACCACTCCTTATTATCCTTTCTTACCATAACCACATTAGCTAACCAATCAGGGTGATGTACCTCTATAATGAAGTTGGCTTTAAGTAGTTTGTCCACTTCTTATTTATTAGTTCCTATCGATCTGGTGTGAACTTCCCATTCTTTTGCCGGACTAACTTACAACTTGGGTTCACGTTTAGCCTATGAGTCATGAATGAGGGGTTAATTCCTCACATATCAACGGCAAACTAAGCAAATATATTGGTGTTGGATTTGAGGAAGGTTACAATTCTGAAACACTTTGAGAGGAGGGAACCAATCTAAATAGTCTTCTCAGGCCATTGGTTGTAGCCACAATAGCAACCACTTGGTCAAGACCTTTGACCTCAAGGGCCTCACTGTTAAAGCACTGGATATAATCTTAAAGGGGTTCCTTAGGTTGTTACTTTATTGTCATTAGTGCGACCAACTGTCAGTTCCTCACAAAGTAAGACAGGAAGAGGTCTGTGAACTGGTCCCATAACCATAAAATAATAGACCATAGTAGGAGAAATGAGAACTATCACCAACCAACTTTTTTGAGCCTGACTTGGAAGGCTCAACACATCAAAGTGTTGAAGAATCCATAGAAGCATGGTGGTATGGAAACTCTCTATGTGATCCTCTAAGTTGGTAGTTTCGTCTTAAGTCGCTAAATTGGGAGTCTCGAAGTTTAGAGGAAGACTCTGTAGAGAAGCAGGATGGCTTGAAAACTCTTTATGTGATCCTTCGAGTTGGTAGTTTCATCATAAATTGTTGAATTAGGAGTCTTGAAGTTTAGAAGAAGAGACTCCAATATGATCGTCGAGTGGTAGTTGTTTTTGGAGGAATCCACCCTACCTTAATCTCAACACAAATAGTGTCAAGCTCTGCTACTAGGTCAATGAACCTCTCTGATCATGATCCCTTCACAAGACGTCAATTACGGGTGTCTCAAATATTTGAGTCATTTTGGAAATGTCCCGAAGTGGTGGGGACACTCCCTCTTCGGACGTGGTGGTTGTTAAGATTCTCATACATGTCTAATACCTAAGCACGCGGGACAAATCGATGATTAACATAGTCCTACTAACTAGGGGTGGCTCATTCTCTATTGTTCAAAAGTCAAATGAGAGGCGTGGTAGTCAATGTACGTGTAGGTGCATTGTCCACTCCCTAGGCAGCTACTACTATCAACCTTAGAGAGTTCATCTTCAGTGTGGATTCTGAGGCATTGGCTCAAGGATAGGGGGTTAATTAGCGTCCTACCATGGCTCTCATTAGCGCCAATGGGTCAGGCATTTTGAGGTTGGCCTTCCACTGGTTGCCGTAGATCACACACCTCATCAGTGTGGAGGACTATTTGCTCCATTAATTGTTGGATTTGCTCTTTAGTAATGTGATTTTGAGGCATATACAAGAGGGGGTGGGTACTTTTTCATCCAAGAGTTGTCTTGTGGATTGGGCATGATGATATAAAGATTCAAATATTATCATTCTCACAGACGACACCAATTGATGCTATCAAGAATTGTAGTAGAGATGATTTGGCCAAATGTTTCACCTATCAACAGAGAAAGACATTACATTAGAGGCCCCAAAGTATGATTGTAGGGTAAGGACTCCGATAATTAAGTTAATAAAGGTAGTTGATAGCCAAGGTGCTGACGTGAGACAAGAGCATAAGAAGTTTACTTGTGGCTCTTGGCTCTTATTTATAGGTTCATATTGATGGTTGTGTTATGGACACCTTGAAATGGTTTCGCACTTCAAGCCATCAAAAAGGCAAAGCTCATTAAGAGGGTGGCTTCATGGCTAAGTGTTATCCCGACATCAAATGAGCTCGAGAGCTTGGCCGTGTTTGTAATGCCTCCCAGGGGGTTTACCATTAAGGCCATTGGTAAAATACCAAAGATGCCCCCCCAAGACCTATGAAGTGATGAGGTTCCCCTTCAGGTATGCCACGTGTCCAATGGGGATTGGACCAATAACTATTGTTGTATCAGAGTTCAAATCAAAGGAAGGAAAAAGAAAAAAGGAACAATATAAATATAAAGAAGATTCTACATCACTGCTCCCACAGCAAATAAGTTGACAATAAATTGAGTACATAAGTATAATCAAGAAACATATATGTTTGGTATTAAATACTTAGCACCATGCCCACCTCACTTGTAAAATAACACTAAGGTTGTGTGACCCTCAAAGTGGTAGAAACGCAAAACGCCACAATGGGTAAAGATCAAACTTGCTAAGGTGAAACTTGGAGAAATTCTTTCAAGGGTAATCATGATTTTCAATTTGATTTCTAATGTCTAGGATTTTCAATTAGAGGATGTCTTCTTAACAATTTGATTCCTAACCTTTGAAATTCAACTTCTTAGTCCCCCAAAAGTTGTAATCATCATTATTTTCAATCAACATTTGAGCTCAATGAGATCTGATAATTTGCCTAAGAGTTTGGCTAAACTAACCATTGATCTTTAAAGTATTGGTTCAACCAAGGTTGGTCTAATTTATGATCCCACTTTGAGTTTCTTGCAACTGATTACCTCAAGTTCCTAGATGATATGATTCTTGATCTCCCCTTAAAGAATGAAAGATGGGAAATTCATTTCTTGTATTTTTTGCACTTGGACTTTGGAAACTCAAATTTATCTACACACTTGCAATCTATTTACGTCAGAACTTCAATGCTCACCCACTGACCTAATTGATAGAAGCAATAGCATTGGCCTTAGAAACCGTTTGATAACAGCCAAAACAAATGAAGTGAAAGTTTATTGTTTTGTCTTTTTAGCAAATAAGATTTTAAGGAGATTGTCGAATCTTTAATGGATGAAGCATAAGTTGGATAGATCCTTAAAAGTTTTATTATTTTAACAACTAAGGCTGCATTTGAAAGTGATGTAAATGTTTAAGCTGGTTAGGTTTTGTTGACGTTTGGAAGGAGTGTAAATCAACATCGAGTAAAACTCTACTCCATTTTAGATTTATTAGAGTTTGGATGGAGTGGAGTTTTACATCGCAAGTCAATGTAAAATCTCATCACAATGTAAAGTTTGACATTGATTATCAATGTAAATAATATATTGATAAAATCGATGTAAAACTTCATGTTTTCTGAATTCATGCTTTTCAAAATTAATAGTTACTTTTTTACGATTTGGTGTAAAACCTCATCGATGTACTTTTACACGATGAAATTTTACATCGGTTCCAAACGAAGCCTAATCAATGTCTTTCAATTCAGCAACTCCAGCCATTATCAAACGATTGGCCTCTATGAACTATGTTGGCATGATGAATCTGAGGTTGATCTTCTTGGAGGACTCCTTACAAGAATCTGGTGGAAGCTATTGGGCGTGTTAGATAAATCATTGCCGATTGTAAGAAATTAAACTAATGGAAAATTTTCCACAGAATTCAGTACACTTGCTTGGAATGGCAATGAAGCATCTCATTTCTTTGCCAAGCAAGAAATTCACTTTAATAATCTCTCATACATATGGCAGCCACACGAGACTCTACCCATGATGACTCTACCCTCGCCTATCCACACAAGATCACAGCCACACATAAGGAATATCTCATGCTCTTATATATTATTATGCACGGGAAGATGTTTTTAATGCACGGAAGTAGTGTATTGTGGATAAACGTGAGAAGAGTTATTATAAACAGGAAATCCAAAATCATACTGCAGTGGACTTGTTTCAAACTTTTTAAAGGGCAATGCTTCGGTATTTGAATTTGGAGTTCAGATCTGCGCCCCCAAAGGGGCACCCTACAATGTCTCACAGCACATCTCTGCCATGTATTAGGAATATCTCCCGATGATAATACGAGAAATATCATCGGGAGATATTCCCAATAGACAGCGGGAATGTGCTGTGTGACATTGTGGGGGCACAGATGTAAGCTCTTAAATTTGATGATTAATCATGAAAAATTGAAAAAAATTGAAGAAAATTTTGCCATTTACCAATGTATAGTGACATTACAATTATAGAAGACTATCATGCTACTTTATTGAAGATCACCAGTGCCCCTTACAAGGGAACAACATTTTCTATTTCAGCTCAAAATCTAGTATAGAATCCGTAATACTGTACTGATTAATTTAGTTATTAGTTGAGGGGCCCTGGGCTGGACTAGAATTGTAACATGCTATTTGTTATATAAAAAAAGGTAATGGTTTTTTAATAAAAAACTTACAATTACAAGTATTGAAGTCTTGAAATTTATATAAAAACTTAAAAAAGATCATCATGTGCTTGTTTTTTAAATATTGTTTTAGCAAATCATCTCATATAAAAGAACACGATCATATAGTGATAGTTTTGGTTTCTACTTCATAGTTGTCCTTTGTTTTATATCGAGAACTCTCAGTTGACCTAGATGATAGGACCGTTTGGCCCAGAACTGTCTAGGCAACTGGTTCCGTTTTACCCCAAATCCGGTCCCTGGCAAAAAATCGTTGAATCAGTTAACGACCTGTTGACCCGAGTGGTCGAACTGTCGACTCGTTAACCCATTCAATAGTTTTGGCCATTTTTTATTTTTAATTATTATTTTTTTATTTTTTAACTTTTGTTGTCAGAACGGGTCATCTGTTCAAACCGTATGGTCGAACCATCTACTTAGAAATTGATGGCCAGAACGGGTCAATTTTTGTGTCATTTTTTCTAGATGTGAAGGGTGGACATTGCAAGGGATTCCAAAACCTCAAAAGATAAATCTAAAGTGACCTTAAACACAGAAAAAAATGGTGGTAAATCCACTAAATTAGAAAACCAAGGAAAAAAATTCCGCTTTGAGACGAAGCTAAACATACATGCAATCAAAGAAAGAGACAAAGCAAATCTTGTAAGAAAATAAGAAAAGGAAAAACATTGCACAAGAAAACCCAATGAAAAAAAACAAAAGGGAATAAATAAAATGGTGGTAAACCCTAGACTGATTTGGAGGATCATGAAGAAGAAGACCAAACACAAAGAAAAAAAAAAACAAAAGCAAAAAATGAAAAAAATAAGGAGCATACCACACATGCTCGAATAAAGCCCACATTAGAAGAAATGAAAATCCAAAAGCATAAAAACCATAGTTTTCGAACTGTTGTTGACTCGAACGGACAGACTTTTTGGCCTGGGAACCGTCCAAGCAGTCAGTTCTATTTCACCCCAATCCCGGTCCCTATCCAAAAACCATTGAATCGGTTAATAACCCATTGTCCCGGGCAGTCGAACCGTCAACCCATTGACCAGTTCAATGGTTTTTGGCCATTTTTTTTATTTTTTTAATTGGGAACCATCTAGGCAACTAATTCCATTTTATCCCAATCCTAGTCCCTAGCCAAAAATAATTGAACCGATTAATGACCCATTGACTCGAGCGGTTAAACCGTTGACTCGTTCAATGGTTTTTGGCCATTTTTTTATTTTTTTAATTTTTGTTGTCAGAATGGGCCGTTCGTTTGAACTGGACGGTCAAATTGTTGACCAAAAAATCGGTGGACAGAGCGGTTTCATTTTCGGGTTGTATGAGTCGCACGCTTGAATGACATAACATGTATGATACTGCTTAATGAACCTAACACACTTAATTTTTTGCCTACAATTTTTGTTATAAAAAATGGGTCATCCGTTCGAACCGAAGGTCAAATTGCCTTTTTTTTATTTTTTTAATTGGGAACCGTCCAGGCAACCGGTTCCGTTTTATCCCAATCCCGGTCCTTGGCCAAAAATTGTTAAATCAGTCAATGACCCATTGACCCAGGTGGTCAAACTGTTGACCTGTTGACTCGTTCAATGGTTTTTGGCAATTTTTTTTCATTTTTTAAAATTTTTGTTGTTAGAACGGGTCGTCCGTTCGAACCAGATGGTCGAACCGTCGACTCGAAAACCAGTGGTCAGAACGGTTCCATTATTGGGTCGTATGAGTCACACTCAAATGACATAACACGTACAATACTGCTTAATGGACCTCACACACTCAAAATTTTGCCTGTAATTTTGTTGTCAGAACAGGTCATCCGTTCGAACTAGTTGATTGAACCATTGACCTAAAAAGTGGTGATTAGAACGGTTCCATAATTTTTTACCTATAATTTTTGTTGTTAGAACAAACCGTCCATTTAAACCGAACAGTCAAACCATCAACCCAAAAACCAGTGGCAAATAAGATATATAAGATTCCTTATGTTTGTTTCTAGAATTTTCAATGGAGAATCTTAAATATATTATAGTGAATCAAATGGGGCCTAAATGTTATACTCCAAGACTTAAGTTGCAAATCACAAGGTAAAGTGTATTTATGGTTTGGATCGAAAAATTTAAAAAAGAAAAAACGTGGTTTCATAGCATTTGTAATATGAAACATATTTTTGGCCTCAAAAAGGTAATATGAAACATATTTTTATACATGTAGAATTTTCTAATTACTACACATTTGGATTCTACTACATGACCCGCCCCATCAATTTCCCAATCGATCCAGAGAAGGCTTTATACCTATACTTGTATTAGCATTTTCCTCGAGCGATCTCAGCTATCAAAACTGAGTATTCTAAATTTAAATTCTGAACACAAAGTACGGGTGGCAACCTTTGACCCAATCCATGTATGCCACTCAAACCACCCACTTGTAATCCATCCACATTCATCCATTTGTTTGGTTGCACAATATGAGTTGGAAACCCATTTGATCAGATGGATTGGTTAGGTTGCCATGAAATATTGGATTTCTGCACATGTTTAATTTCATCTTATCTATACACGACATCTCCATTATGACTAATTTGAAAGATACTACCTCCATCGTTATTTTACCAAGACGAGATGATTAGGTGGTATTTAATCTCCATATTTTTGGTAGGTAACCTTATAAATTTATAATTGATTTCTGAGATGTGGAAACTTAGGGAGGCTTGGATCTAACTAAGGTTCAGAGTATCGATATGTATCGGATAGTAGTCGTCGATATGTATTGTATTGGAAGCTTTTTGATATATCCTTATAGAACGTGTATTAGGGTTTCGACAGATTTAGGGGTAGACGGATTTTAAACCGACCCTTTTGAATCAAATTAAAAAAAAAAAAAAACTATCATTACTATCCGATATGCTCGGGTATGTCAATATTTTGAACCTTGGATCTAACAATCAATAAATCAGATATCGTAGGTTAAAAAAAAAAGAAAAATAAATCAGATATCGTTATTTGATCATATCCAATGGCTTTATTGGGTTTGAGGACGGAGGTCAGCCTGATATAATTTTTTGAGCTTTTTTTTTTCTGATTTGGTGATAATGTAAGTGATACATATACAAATTCATCTTTCATTCACCTCATGGATAATTCACATATCCAATGGCTTTATTCCATAGGCATGAACTTGTGTATTGGGTATTTCAATTGCTTAATTCTTCTTTTAGTTTTTCTTTTTTTAAAAAAATCACTCAGGGGTCTGTCTTAGGCCTGCATAATCTAAGGGGGCTGTCTTAGGCCTCCTAGAAACAGTTTAAATCTAAGGGGGCGTTTAGTTTGTGACAACCACTGTTTTTAAAATCGGACCGGACCGGATGATTGGACTGAAAAAACTGGAAACCGATCATCTGACCGGTTCCATTTTCCTCCAAAACCGTTGATTTTGGTCAGTAAATTGCTGAACTGGCTGGTTAATCGTTTGAACCGTTCGAACAGTTTTGACCGTTTTCCAATTTTTTTATTTTTTTGTCAAAACAATCAGGTCGAACAGTTAGATTGTTCAAACCGGTAACCGGACCCCTGACCGGTTCATTTTTAAAAACCATGGTAACAACTATTTGTTTGATTGGAATTAGAATCTCATTTTCATTTCTGGTGAAATGACATTTTTCCATTTGAGGGAATGGACATTAATTCCCTCTTTCTCTCTTGGAAATGAAATCCCATTCTAATTCTTATTTTAATTCCTACTTGAACCAAACAGATTATGAGAATAAATCATTCTACTTACAATTCTAGAAGATTTTGATTCTGATTTCAACTGTAAACAAAACGGACCTTTATTTTGCGTATCAAAATTTTGAAACTTGGGCGGATCCCATGATGACTTACCATACTTGATATATCACCTATCATGCCATTTCCCATGAGCTTTGCCATCAAGCCCACTCTCTTAGGACCACATATGTTTATATTCTTGTTTGACTCTTGTTGGCCCATCCTTTATTACACCCAATAATGGATTAATGGATATATTAGGTTGGGTTGTAAACCACGTGTAAAGTATTGAAATGAGTCATAAATAGATGCGAGTGCCTAATGGATGGATTGTTCTTCCACACATCCAACCCAATCCAAACTCAACAATTTGCCACCCCCAAAAGGAAGTAGTACACAAAGAAAATTTGTTACAATTGCATAACGAAGTTCATTGCACTGAAATGTATCTCATGAAAATAAAAGTGGAGGGATTATTTGTGGCGTGCCTTAATTTCTTAGGCCCATCACCATGTTTCCTTGTGGAATCTAGGCAGTTGATACCTCTCTAATTAACCCAACTAGTAGGCAGCAGCATGTCTAAATGTTTTATCAATAAGCTATTATAATGGTCTAGGTGCAACATCAATGGGACTAGCTAGGTATTTATTATTTCAATACATATCGTTTTGGGAACTCCCCAATATAGTCCTAAAGGGGGTGTATTGGGGTTCTAGTAGGTTCAGGGGGTGGAGGAGTCTTAAACTGGTCCCCATGAACCGATTTTGAAAACAAAATAAAAAAAAAAGTACCGATATGGCATGATATGCCCCTACTGACATATCGAGTGTATCAATATTTTGAATATATATATATATATATATATATATATATATATATTGTTTGTCCAACTTAGATTGATGAGATTAGGTTTGGGTTATAACCCACTTCTATAGTATTCAAATGAGTTATTAATGGATGGGCGTAAGTGACTAATTGGTGGGTTGTTATTTAAAAAACATCCAACCCCACCATTTGCCAAAGAGAAAACTTGTATCAATTGCATGACAAAGTTCATTGAACTGGAATGTACCTCATGAAGAAAAGTGGAGAAATGATTTGTGGCGTGCCTTGTTGGGCCCCAAAACTATGTTGCTTTGTGGATTATTTATAGGTTGTTGATACTTCTCTAAGGAATCAGCATGTCTAAAGGCTGCATTTGATATTTTATTTTAAGGACTTGTCTCGTTTTTGCTGTTAAAATGATGTAGGTGTAACACCTAACAACATTGATAGTACTAGCTAGGTTTTTATTGTTTAAACTCTTCCTCCATTTTCGATTCTTGTTTACAATTTGTTGTGTCTTAGAACAGCCATCAAGAGATCTGTTTAGCTATTGCTCATTAGTTATGCACTTCTAATTAGCGCCGTGCGGCCAGGTTAGGTCTGATTGACGTCAACCGAAGTTGTGGAACTCTCAACCCTAATCCTAACCCAACCCAATTGGGTTGGGATCAAGTTGGGTTAGGGTTAACCGAAGTTAAGTCAGATTCGTGTTTCCTGAATAAAACTTGAACCCAATCCAACTTTTTTTTGGATTGGGTTAAGCAAATTGCTATAAATAAAACCCTAAGAAGAAAAATATCACAAACATTCCATGTCAGATTAGGAGAAAACCTAAATTGTGACCAAAAAATAAATTTCAAAAAAGTTCCTTTAATGAAAATAAGAATTAAAAAAAGGCAAAATGAAAATGCAATCAGATAATTAGCCACTAGATACACTTCGAATTTAAATGAAAATGCAACCAAATATGCATATTCTCCATTATATGCTACCAAGATATGTAGGCAAAATGCTGTAAATAAACCCCGAAAAATATCGTGAAATTTCTTTGTGAGAAAATAAACTAGAGAAAACTTAAATTAATGTGACAAAAAATTTGAAACTTTGAAAACATTTATTTATAAAAAAAGACGTAAGAAAATGAAAATTTTAGGTTGTATTTTGTTTGAAGGAAAATGTAAGGAAAGGAAGGGAAAGGTTGAGAAACCTATACAGGGTTTGTAAAAGTTTCCCTACTTTTTCCTTCAAACCAAACACTGTGTATAATGTCTGAAGCGGTAGAACTGAGTAAGTTTTTAAGAAGGTCATGAGCCCCTTAAGTCTAAAACCGAAGTACTATGCCTTTGAGTATTTTAAAATTTACTTATTTTTTCCACTAAAGGCGAAGCAATAAGTAATTAAGTTCAACAATTTCAATAGTTTTCAAACATCCCCAAGTCTCAACAGAATTTGGGTATATTGAATGGATGGCTTCATAATCATAAATAAGTAGCAGTCTTGTGTTAGGGTTATTAGCAACTAAACCGATACAATGCATGGATGAACTGAAAATTTGGTTAGGTTTTGATTTAGGGTAGGGCGATCATTTTCATCCTGGCCAAGGTCTGGGCCCATAAGTTATTTTAATATTTTACACATAAAAGCTATACGCCTAGAACCAGATTAGGCCAGGATAGGTAAGGGTGTCAATAGACTGGTTTTGAATTGGACCCCATCCAGTCCAAAATCAATTTAGAGGGATTGGATGGACCAATAAGACATATTGGATTGGATCAATTAGGTCTAAAATAATTTATTAAATTGGACTGGACCTGGTCCACCCATAATAAATTTATATTGGATTGGATTGGATTAAGCCAATATCTGGTCCATTGATATAAGATAAGAATATATGTGTGAATGGACCAGATTTGAGTTGAAACCAATCTAAATCAAAATGAATTTGAACAGATTGGATGGTCCAGACATTGAATTAGACCAGTACAAATTGGTCCAAAACATTCATTGGATTGGATTGGACCTGGTCCATTTATAATGGACTTACGGACTGGATCGGATTGGACCAAATCCAGTCCAAATCCAGGTTATTGCCCTTGTTACAGGTACAAAGCCTACCATGGTCCGGCCCATGATAAAACCTGATTCAAAGCTACATGTTGGGTTGTCAAATTTGAAGAATTTCAACTATATAAGGCTTCAGTTGGGGTTCAGGGTCATTGAAAATGTATCAAATTCCAAACCAACTTGACCCTAGTTGCACCATTGAAAATGCCATTCTGGGTCTGAGTCCTAGCTATGGTCCATTTTAGGGTTGGTCTTGGTTTGCCTTTATCCTAATTCAATTCATCAATTTTATACCCCTACTTTGTTAAGGGGATATTAGGAATTTAATGGGTTGCAAACATTAGTTGAGAGAGAGAGAGAAAGACTAACAACGGATTTTATTAGAAACAACTAAAGCCTCTGATGGTTTTTATTTGGGGGCATTCTTTTTCTGGATTTTGAGGGGGGAAATTTGGTCATTGACCAAGAAACCCATATTCTTTTTTCAGATTTATGTGGGGATCAGGAAATTAAAGTTTATTTTCCTAGGTGAGTAAATAACTTACTTGGGTAAGTGATAGCCATCTCCTAAGTGAGTAAATAACTTTCCCACTTGGGGGAAAAGTTGCCAACACTTGAATGGAACAAAAATGTCCCTTTTGATATTAGATTTTTATGGTTAAAATGGTCATTGCCTTTTTACATGGGAAATAAAATAACATAGATAAACACACTTACCCGAGTAAGTCTTTCTATGAAACACTTATCTAGATAAATAACTTACCAAAAAACAAGTAATATAAATTTTATTATAGATAATTAAGACCTTAGAATATTTTTATTTTGAATTCTTATATTTTTATTTTTGATAATTTAATTTAAAAATAGGTAGCCACATATAAAAAATGAGAGGTCTGTGTGAAGTGTGGAGTGACAGGACCCCTCACCTCAACTCTTTCAATTGCTCTGTGGAAGAATAGTTCCATTGCTTTCTTTCTTTGTGGAAGAAGTCATTTCGATTTTGCTCTTTCCGTCAAATATACAATCATTTGCGGATGACTGAGTAATTAAGATGGTGAATTGACATCACTCTAACAAAAGAGGCACGACATCAAATCCATGAAAACCTACAGTTTCGTTTGTTATGTCCTATACTCGTGTGCATCTTGCTCTGTCCCCTTCCCCAATCCATTCTCCAAGGAAATAAAAATTTAAAAATAATGCAGAATTGCAGACATGCTGTCAAATTCCCATTGCAAAATGGCATGGAATGGAAGGATCCAAAATGAATAAGCAAATAATTTTCAATTGCAAACATAGTATTAAAAATATTAGAAATATTTTTTGATAATGACATCAACGAGAAAACATTATGGGGGCACAGATGTAAATTCCTCCAGCTTTATTACGCACCTCAAAATGCTTTGGTGGTTGCCACGTAATCTAGAAACACAAAACCCTCTCTTTCTCTCTTGAGTCTTGATATGGAATTAAAAGATGGTTGAAAATAGTCAGTTGAAGGCTAGTATCAATTCAAGATAAGGAATTCATACAACACTTGGATACAAGGTGCGGCGTAAATTTTCATCTGTCTTTTCATGCATTACGATTTGCTCTGTGGGAGTGGGACTGAGCCACTGAGGGTCTTTTTCATGCATATGTATAAATGCTATTTGAATCTTGTTCTGTTCAGGATATTGTATCCAAAATCAGAAAATATATGTTTTTAAGATTAGAAAAAGAAAAACATAGGATCCGTTTGATTTGCAGGAATAGGGGTTTGGAATTGGAATGGGCTATTCCGATTCCAACTGTTTGGTTAGACAGAATCAGAATCTCATTTCCATTCCTGCTGGAATGGCATTCCCCTATTTGAGGGAATGGTTATTTCCTGCCCTTCCCTTGGGAATAAAATTCCATTCCGATTTTAATTTCCATTTCTATTCTTGTTTCACCAAACAGACAATGGAATGGATCATTCTGATTCCGAATTGGGAAGATTTTGATTCTAATTCCAATTCTGATTTTAACTAAAAACCAAGCAGACCCTTAAAATGAGTCTTGCTTGAACTTCATCCCTCTGCAACCCTAAATCCACATGTAAGCAAGGATCAGTAGGGAAGAGATGTTAAGTAATTGTATACACTAAGGCAGATACTTGGTAAATAAGAAGAAAAAGGGGAAATAAAATATTGATGGTTTGTACCAAGAATTGATGTCGGCAGGCTTTGACTATATTTTGTATGAAAAACCTTTAAAACGTTTAAAAAATGTCTATATCATGTTCGGAAAAATAAACGTGTTCCACAAGTTATATAGAAACAAATATAATAAAACATTTTAGCTTCAAAAATCAAAGCCAGTGGTCTAGTCTCCATGGCATCTAAGCATATTAGCTATTTACTTGTACAATTAAATTATTGAGGTTTTGAAGTACAGAAGAGCATACAAGAAAGTAACTCGTGATGATCTTGGAGGACAAAATCCTCTAATTTGAAATTTACATGCGAAATAACCACCCATACCAGAAATACCCATTTAAGGTTCGGATAAAGGCGAACCGTTGTTGACCCGGATGGTTCGATCATTTGGCCCGAAACTGTTCAGACAATTGGTTTCGATTTATCCCTAACCTGGTCTTCTGTAAAATTATTTAATGATACGCTGATCCAGACAATTGAACCACCAACCCATTTGACCTAGACAATAAATCTATTGATTTAAAAACCGGTGGCTAAAATGGTTTCAGTTCTAAGTCAATTTTTAAAACTTTGATTCAGAACATTAAAGCTTGAAAACTAACACTAGAGATGGAAGTATGATCCTTCCTAATTAGAGTTTAGGGTAGGTTTTCAAAAACCCAAAACTCTGGTGATTAGGGACGGGGCAGGGATGATATTTGTCCATCCCATCCCACCTAGGTGCCCTTGACTTTCATTAGGGGTGGTCATGGGTCAGTTGGGTAAATATTGCATTGAAGCTAGAGCTGAGTTGCTCTATCCTTAAAAACAAAGCAATAAGTATTTCAGTAATTAAGCTCATATTTATTGACAGCTGTCATGAACATTTGGATCTCGTGCAAGAATAAAATGATGTTGAACATCGATGTTAGGAATATTGTATCATTTTCTTATAAAAATGATGTTGAACATGTAAAGTCATGATACTTATTTTTTGTTTGGAATAAGTGCAGCAACATTTTTAACATAGTCTATATTATCCAACGTCTAAAATGACGCCATACTAACGTTATATTATTGCACCACTGGTAATAATGTATATTAAAAAAAAAAGAACAGTTGCTCCGAACCACGTTTTTCAATTTCCAAAGGGTGTTGAACGTTATGTGCCTTGTGGCGCCGTTTAGCTCAGTCCACTGTCCACCTCTGAGAGCAAAAACTTTTATTGCTTAATCCCACCAATAAAGAATCTTTTGTGCAATCACGGATGGATTACAAGACATGGCCACGCTTCCTTGTTCCTGAAAATTTTTGCACTATCCGACGATGTTGCTTTAACTTCCACCTTCAACCTTCCCTATTATATAAAATTGGCAAATAGTCAACCTATCTTTTTTTTTTTTCTTTTTTAAAACCTACACCGTCTCAATGGAGGAATCTTTCAATACAAATATACTGTGGGCCCCTCTGTCAAAGACGTGGGCCCCTCTGTCACTATATATAGATTCCACTGGCCGTAGTCCATAGCCCATAAACTAAACCTCATCACTCAAAAGACAGAAACCATGTTACAGTTGCAGCTGTTAGCTTTTCTTCTGGTTTTTCCTCTGTATTTCTTGTTTCGTCTGCTCAAACATGGCAGATTTCATGTTATTCCAAGAAATGGGATTCTTCCACCAGGTCCCCCTAAGCTTCCCTTTATTGGGAACTTACATCAACTGAGTGGCTCGTCTCCTCATCGCGTGCTACGTCAACTTTCTATGAGATACGGCGCGCTCATGTCTTTGCAACTCGGTTTCGTGCCAACTCTGGTGGTTTCTTCTGCAACAATGGCGAGGGAGTTCTTGAAAACTCACGACCTTAACTTCGCCACTAGACCCTCCCTCCTTTGCCAGCAGAAGCTGTCTTACAATGGCTCCGATTTGGCTTTTGCACCCTATGGCGATCACTGGAGGGAGGTAAAGAAGATTTGCACTCTTGAGCTCTTCAGCGCCAAGAGGGTGCAATCTTTTCGGTTCATAAGAGAGGAGGAGATTTCTCTACTGGTCAAGTCCATTTCCCAGCTTGCTTCTTCTTCCAGCTCGGCCAATCTAACCCAGATGGTGTTTGATCTCACAAACAACATAATTTGCAGGATTGCTTTTGGTAAAAGCTTTAAGCACGAAGGGTGCCAGAAGAGTTCATTTCATGAACTCCTCTTTGAAGCTCAAGCCTTGATGGGTCGCTTCGCTTTCACTGACTATTTTCCAGTGGTGGGATGGCTGTTTGATGCTCTCACTGGACTTCATGCTAGGCTGAAGAGGAACTGCCGAGGCTTGGATTTATTCTACCAACATGTCATCGATGATCACCTCGACCCCAGGAGGCCAAATCCTGAGAAAGAAGACATCACCGACATATTGCTTCGAATGCAGAAAGATGGATTAAGTTCAATTGATCTCAACATGAATGACATCAAAGCTATGATCATGGTATTAAATCTTCTTTCGGGGTTTATTCCTTTAAATAATACAACAAATATATACATCATTTCGTTATTTGTTCTGTCCGTGTCCGTGTTAATTTGAGATGAGAGAACTCTTAGGTTCTGTTTGTTTAATGTGCAAATCTGAACCAATACAAATTTTGTTTCGCACCAGTTCGGTTTCAAACCACTTTTTCTACTACACTGTCATAGTGCAGGGTCAAATCTTGAAATGATGTAATGATGCGGCCTCATCTTGACTTCAAGATGAAGTGACGTTTTGGTTTTGGTGAGACCACACTAAAACATTCAAGCCTAGTTAATTTTTCCATTTTAGCCCCGTGATACGATTGGCATTGTCGTATCAATTTTCCTTTGTATCGTACCAATCTCCTGTTTGACAAAAAAAAACATGTGTACGTTTTTCTATCTTATTTACACCTTCTAGCAGTAGAAATTTTGTATCTCAAAAAATTTATACAAAATTTGCATCACCATGATTGGCCCCCTCACACCAGATTTCTTCTCCCTCTTATTTCCATTCTCTTTTTCTTTTTCATACATTTTTCTTCCTATGCTTTTTTTACAAACAAAAAAGACAAATAAAAGCAAAAAGATGTATGTTTTATTCTTTTTCATTTATTTATGCTTTTTCATTTTAAATGTTTCATGTTTTTGTTGTTTGGTTAGATTTCACTTTAAACGTTTTTTATTCTTTATCTCAAATTAATACCCATTAAAGTATGTCACATCAGCATTTGGTTTCAAGAAACGGGGCATTAGAGGAAATAAGAATTTGATGTTTCTCCAAATGTTCCATGCACAAAAATCAAAGTGTTTCAATTTTTTATCATTTATTTGATAAACGGTAAAACTGAACATTTGTTTTATTTTGTTTCATATGCATTAAACGCCAACGCGTATGTGGTGCTGGTGCAAGGGTATTTTTTCAATAAACTCCCATGAAATCAAACACATCCTATATCAGAATTTACACTTCGCCTATATTTTACACTTCCATGTATTGACATCAATCGAAATGAATTTTGCACTGCAAATAAACTGACTCTTAGGTTTCATTTGGAAGGAGTATAAATACAAATGTATAGAATGCAAAACTTTATATTTTATATTATTTGTATGTATTTATACTATACATATTTGTATTTGTAGTCCTTCCAAATTGAGCTTTAATGGTGATTTCTGTTTTCGTTGCTTCTATCTGCAGAACATTTTCTTTGCCGGAACGGACACAAGCAGTGCAGTCGTGATTTGGGCAATGACAGAACTTTCCAAAAATCCAAAAGTGATGCAAAAGGCACAAGACGAAATTAGAGGCCTCATCGGCAATAAAGGATACGTAGATGAAGACGACCTACACCAATTTCATTACCTCAAGTGTGTAATCAAGGAGACGTTGAGATTGCACCCTCCAGGCCCATTGCTGGTTCAGCGAGAAGCTAGAAACCACTGCACTATTGATGGGTTTGATATTTATCCCAAAACTAGGGTCATTATCAATGCATGGGCCATTGGAATGGATCCTGAGACTTGGGAGAACCCAGAAGAGTTCCTACCAGAAAGGTTCTCAGATGGCTCCGTAGATTTCAAGGGACAACACTACGAATACATTCCATTTGGTTCGGGCCGAAGAATGTGCCCTGGAATGAATCTAGGAATGGTCACTGTGGAACATACACTTTCAAATCTTCTGTATTCGTTTGACTGGGATCTGCCTGTTGGGATCAAGATGGAAGATATCGACATGGACGAGCTACCAGGCGTAGCTGTGCACAAGAAAAATGACCTTCGCCTTCTTCCAATCAATTTCAATGGACATTAAGGCTATGTTTGGTTTGAAGAAAAAAGAAGAAAAACATAAGAAAACCTGTATAAGGTTTCCTTATAGTTTTCTTCCATTCCCTATTTTTTCCTTCAAACCAGACAGCATAAGGCTGCATTTACTTCTAATTAATGATGCTTCGTGCTATGGAAGCACTACCAATTTAAGACCAAAGGAACCGTATCCAAGACGACGATATGTATGGTCTGGAAATTCTACGTTGTGTTTAGGAAATACAAATATATATATATATATATATATATATATATATATATATATATATATTGACTCTATTTCTATGTAATGAATCTAGTTTTTTTTCTTTTTCTTTTATTTTTCTAATCTGATATAAGTGGGTCCCATCTGTTAAGTAATATTGTAAGATAATAGAAGAAAAAAAAAATGTTTGCCACTAAAGCTCAAGAGTACAAAAGTGGGTTCACTGCATATATCTAGTTTAATTGGTTCACCTTATATTATAATGGTGTTTGGTATTAATGCATTTATCTACCAAAAGTGATGATGACAGTTTTTATGGTGGCATTAAAATTAAATGAGATCAAAGTTTGCATCCAAGAAAGGCATATATATTTCAACGTTAGAATTAGAATTGTATTGCATGATTACAACTAAATATCTTTTGACAAGCAAATTAATTTATGAATGTAAAACTAAATTAACTTTGCATTTATATGGACAAAAATATATTTGTATTTATACTTTATTTGCATTCTTACTAAATAGAGCTTAATCATTTTGTTAGGACTATGTTTGATTTGAAGGAAAAGGTAAGGAAAAGAAGGGAAAAGTGAGGAAATTTATATAAAGTTTGTAAAGATTTTCTTATCTTTCCTTTCCTTTTTCTTTTCCTACTTTTTCCTTTAAACCAAACACAACCTAAGAATTAATTATTTAAATATGCCCTTGATTTCATAGATGACTCCGCTTGACACATATATAGGCCTTCCAGCTATTAACATGGTGTCATATCTGTTACATTTTGTCATAATATCAGTTTTATCCCTTCTATTTCAAAAATCCAAAGCTACGTACCCAACATCTAAGTCTCCGAATTGATGATGAGAAGACCTTGAAGTTGTTCCATTAAATTGATTTCATACTTCTGAAGGAGTTTAGGACCACTCCTACGTGCTAGGGTTCCCAACTCAGACGCTGTGGACGTAGGAGCGGACCACTCCTACGTTCGCTCTTGTTTCTGACCACTAGTTCATTGTAGTTTGGATATTGGATCTTATATTACTGGTTCGCTTTAATTATATAATGTTATCTTGTAGCTTTACTAATTGTTTGTACACGTTCCCATTATACTTGTATAAAAAGTAGGATAGAAAGTAATATGGTTTCCATGCACAAATTTATTTTGCTTAATCAGTTTGTTAGTTTACCCATTTTATTTATAGTCTCAGCTATAAGAAAATAGTATTAAACTTGATTCATATACAGTAAAATGTTCAGAAGGCCTATATTGGGTAATGTGACAGAATACAGATGAATAAAAATCAGGGTTTTCCTTCTTTGAAATTATTACAATTAGGGGTGGCAAATGGGTGGGTTGGATTCGGTTGGGTAAGTGTTAAATATCAATTCACTCATATTGACCCACCAACCCATCATGATCCATCACCAATCATAGCTAAAGGGTCATAACCAACTCTAACCCTAACCCACCCTGACCCACCCATATTGACCCACTGACCCATCTATATTGACCTTTAACCACCCTCACCCATACTAATCCACTTACCTTCACTTATAAATACAAAAATGGGTCAGGATGGACCCGTATACACAAAATAATGAATTTTGAGAGATTAATCTCTTTCAAGATTGTCACGTGACAAAAACGAATCAAGTCAACTTGTATACCCAAAAATTCAAAAAATGTAGATAAATGCAGAAAATTGAAGAAAAATTACAGAAAATGCAAAAAAAAAATACCAAAAATTGTAGAAAAATACAAAAAAGTTACCAAAAATTATTTAAAATGCTAAATAGATTTAGAAAATTCAGAACTTTTGCAGAAAAAATCAGAAAATATGCAAAAAAAAACAAAAAAATGTATAAGAGGTGTTTTAATAATGAACAACCTAGATGATAGTTTTAGTAAATACATGAAATTATAGGGGGTGTCAACATTATATAACTAACTAGCCAGTGGACCATGCTTAGGGGGAAATTGTTTTTTAAGAAGCATATTTTTAAAATATTTATTATCTATTTCTATTTTATTTCAATTGTAAGTCATATTAAACTTTATAGATTTATGCCAATTAATTAACAATATAGCTAGTTGAAAGTTTTTGGGAGGAAAGATGAGTTAGTTGAATGCTAGCTTTCCCTTGAATTAGATGTATATTTTATCAATTGGAGAAGTAGATAAAATTTAGGAAGTCTTATTTTTATGATTTTATTTAGCATATAAAAAAAGTTCAGGAGTGAACAAATGAAAGAGAACTCGAGCAATTTTAATTTTCATTTTATGAAAGCCCAAGGCTGATTCCATTAACAATAGAATTAACAGAAAATGAAGCTAGTGGTTTAGTTCATAGAAAATAACTGCTTCATTAACAGAGCTCGAATCTCCTATCCATTCATAGGGAGATGTTTCCAATATACAGTTGTAGTGTCATGTGGATAGATGTGAATAGGATTTTTGTGGACAGGAGATCTGGAGTCCTATTAACAGCTTCATTGTTTGATCTGAATAGGGATGTACTTTATAAAAATATGTTGTGTATTAATTGTATTTGAACGACAATCTATATTTACATGCTTACAAATATTTTCATATAAAATTGGGATCACCTATCAACTAAATACTCTAACACGTTCCAGCACTCTATCAACAAGATCTGATACCACATATCTCACACTCTTATAAAAATGAAATGCAACGTACTTTATTGGCAGGAGATCCCGATCCCTTCAAAAAGGGAATACAGCAATGGATCCTGCTCATGGGAAGGAATTGAAACGAGATGGAATCAGCCCCCATAACGTCCCACATCACATCTCCGCCATTTATTAGGAATATTTTCTGATCATGACATCATCATTCCTAATATTACCATCGGTAAATATTCCCAATAGACGACGGAAATGTGCTATGAGACGTCGGTGGTTCCAACTGCACGCAAGGATTGAATAGAATAGGGATCAAGTTGCGTAACAATTTGTAATTATTGGTGTTGCAGTTAATCTCTGACTACAAACCCAGCGCCTGAGTCTTTAAAAGCAAGCTCCATCTACATTGACTATCTGATTGAATCGTGTGGTGTTGCGATTTGCGAATATCTCTTCCACAGTCAAATTTTTAAGGCAGTACTTATCATAGTAAATTGGTTTGTTTTTGAATGATATAATAATATTAGAGAATTAGGATACATTAGCCACGTGGCAAGTTTTTTAAATAAAATGGTAATTAAGTGTTTAACTTGAATTGTGCTTTTAATCAGTAGGAGCAGTCCGGACCTTCCAAGTCCAAAGTTCCTAACACTTTCAGATCTACTTCCTACAAGTAGGAATGACAACGGGGCGGGGCGGGGCGGAACGGGGCGGGGACGGGGAGCCTTTTCCATCCCCGTCCCCAAGAAAATCCCCATCCTCGTCTCCATCCCCATTTCCGCTAACGGGGACAAGGTTATCCCCATCCCCATGCCCACGGGGATGGAAATCCCCGTGGGAATCTCCATTCCCCGTAATTTTTTATAATGTTAATAATTTTGTTTTTGTATTTTTATTTTATTTAAAAAATAAAAATAAAATAACTAAAATTTATAATTTATTAAAAAAGATTCAACCATATTTTTAAAACATTAATATATAGACGTATGTGTACATATATAATGTATACATACATACATACATATATATATATATATATATTAGTGGGATCCCACAGGTGGGGATTGGGGTCCCCGCTAACGGGGATGGAAATTTTCCTATCCCCATCCCCGCGGGGGGGGGAATCATCCCCATCCCCGCCCCACTCGGGGCGGATCCCCACGGGGATCGAGGAAATGGGGAAAATTGCCATCCCTACCCACAAGCATCCTAGCAATGTCCTGATAATCCAATATGGCTGTACATTGGCTTGCTGGAAGGCTTGTTGGTAGAAGATCCGGTTTCCACTAATACTTTATAAGTTTATATTGGCCCCAGCCTGAGAAGCCCGGGTAACACAACTTCTCTAATACTAAAGACTTCGGATTTATAACATCGGAGCTACCTGAAAGACTATAGCTGCACATCAGAAATATCTATTATACCTACACAGTCACTTAGGCTGTGTTTGGTTTAAAGGAAAAAGTAGGAAAAGGAAAGAAAAAGGTGAGGAAACCTTTACAAACCTCGTATAAATTTCTCTATCTTTTCTTTCCTTTCCCTGCATTTTCCTTCAAACCAAACATTAGGACAAAAGTTCTGAATGCCTCGTGCTAGTGGCACACAATTTGGATTGAGAGCCACAGATCTAGTGTTGTTGGATGGACTTTCTTGGAATAGCTTCAAGTTGAGATCTAGAACAAGGAAGAAGCTTTTCAAATCTCCCAGTAAAGTAAAACCATGAGAGTCGCTCTGCTTTGCACAATGAATTACGTCTTGAAAAACACATCCCTTATTGAATTGAAGGGTCAAATCCTTATCTCTTCTATTCAAGAAAGTTGGGGTCTCTAGAATGGACAATTAAACGTGATTCTAACTTTTTTAATGAAAAAGACAAGGACTTGGGACTATTATTATTTTGTCAACGTTTAGATAATTGATAAAGAAAATTAAATTACACTTAAAATGCATGTGTCTTTTTCCAATACCACTTAACAGCTGGTTAACAGCAGATATTGAATTGTTACTTTTTGAAAATTTGAGTACTAAATTATGAAGACCAAGGTAACACTAAGCCCAAAATACAAATTATTAAATGAAAATTATACAAAGTCAGTAAGAACATAACACCCATCTGCACATTGGAGATATATCCTCCTATGTTAACGCACATGGATGCCGTGGGACTGTGGGAGTTGGGTTAATGATTATCGAAGGATCTTTCGGTATCATACCCCAACTTTGACGTTTGAAAATTTGACCAATCAAAATCCCCCTTATAAATTTTGATGAATTTTCATTGTCCATTAGTCAGTTGGACTAACGTCATTTGATAAAAAAAAAAATGAGTCTCCAAAGTCCAAAGATAAGGTTGGGTGTTATGCGTGACACAGAGGTCCAATACAGAACGTTTGTATGGTTAGTTTATTTTTCTCCAGACATTTATTTTGGTTTGGGGTGTTTTTTATCTGTTTGAGCGAAATGACGCCACGGGAGAGAACGTTTCAATCCATGCTTCAAGTGCTGCTTCAACCTCTCCATTCATTTTATTCACTCCCATATTTAATTTTTTGGTATTAAATATGATTGTTTTATCAAAAGGAAAAAAAAAAAGAAGATATTAGAGGGTTTAATTGTCCAAAGATACACCTCTACCCACAGAACACGCGCTACAGTACATTCCAACCCTGTATTGGAAACATCTCCAATTACAACCATGTAATATGTCCCCGGTGCACGCTGAGATGTGCATGTGTGACGTCGATGTCAACTCCACCCAAAAAACATTTAAACCTGAGTTCACATCAGTGGGACCGGATCTGCTCCTCACACATTACACTTCACACCGAATTCAGAGGCATATCCCATCATGCATTGGGAACATTTCCGGTATCTGTATTATTATTTATGGTACATATTCCCAATGTATGGTGGGATGTGTATGTGAGGCTCCGTGTGAAGAACATATCTCAATTCCACATCAGTAGGGGTGGATTTGAGTTGAGTCAAGCCAAATAGCTAGTTTGGCGAGTTCGGCTCGCTAAGGCAGTATGACGCTTGAGTTCGAGCTCGGTTCGAGCTAGAACTTTGAACTCGAGTTCGGCTCGAGTCAAAAGCTCATAAGCTTGAGCTCGGCTTAGCTCAAGGTCGACTTGAGAAAAATGTTCTATAAAAAAAAAAAAAATTATATATAAAAAATATTTGTATATGATATTTAAAAAATTAATAATTATAATAATTAGTTATTATTATATATAAAAATAAAAATATTATATATATTATTTTCTATAATTTTATTATTATTATTATTATTATTATTATTATTATTATTATATGTATGTAGCTATTCAAGCTTGGCTCGATTAATAAACGAGCCTGTAAATTGAGCTCGAGCTCAGTTGAAAACGAGCCAAACCAAGATCGAATAACTCGATTCGTGGCCACCCCTACACATCAGTGCCCCACGGGGTGCACCCCACAGCACATCCCTACTGTATTTTGGGAACATCTCCCAATGACAAGTATGGAAAATGTTACCAATGCACGCTGAGATGTGCATGTGGGGTCCCTAAACCCCTACCAATCCTGATAACATCAATCCAAGTCAAGACTTAAGAGCCTGTTTGGTTTGTGGGAATAGGGGTCTAGAATTGGAGTTGGAATTGGTCATTCCGATTCTAACTGTTTAATTGGGTAGACCGGAATCCCCTCCATTCCTGATGGAATGGCATTCTCCCATTTGAGGGAGTGGTCATTCTCTCCCCCTCCATTGAGAATGAATTTCCATTCCAACTTATTTAAATTCCCATTTTGATTCTTGTTTGAACAAAACTGACGAAAATAGACCATTCCAATTCCAACAAATTTCAATTCTGATTCTATTATACCAAATGGAACCTAAATAATTAATTATAGTCTGAGTGCCCCAACCATGAGAAAAAACAAAGGCCCAGACCCGCCAGTGCTGCCCTGAAATAAAAATGGTATCAGTATCTGCACATTTTATCATGAGACTGGACTAGGGGTGAGCAAAAACAAACCAAAAAATTGAATCAACCGAAAAAACCGATCAAAACCGAACCGAAAATTCGGTTAACCAAACCGATCAATTCGGTTTTAGTTCAGTATTTTAAAAAACCAAAGGTACCGGTTCAATTTCAGTTAACCAAAATAAAAAACCAGTGGTTAACTGAATCGACCGGTATACATATATTTATAAATTTTATATTTTATATACATTATAAATTAATAAATATGCATTATATATAAATATATATTTGTAATATATAATATATTATTTATTATTTATATAATATTATATATATTCTAGTATTTTATTATTTATTTATATATTTGATGTAACTGTTTCTGGTTACGTACCAATTTTTTGTAATGTATAAATTTTTTTGGCTAAGTACTTCGTTATTTGACCCGGTGGTGACGTGCCTTGGTGATGAGCTACTTGGTGGCAAACTCCCTAGTGGAGAACTGCCTGGTGGTGAGCTCCCTGGTGGAGAGCTGCTTGGTGGCGAACTCCCTAGTGGAGAATTGCCTGGTGGCGAGCTCCCTGGTGGAGAGCTACTTGGTGGCGAACTGCTTGGTGGCGAACTCCCTGGTGGAGAACTACCTAGTGGCGAGCTCCCTGGTGGCGAACTGCCTGGTGGCGAACTGCTTGGTGGCGAGCTCCCTGGTGGCGAACTGCCTGGTGGCGAGCTCTCTGGTGGAAAGCTACTTGGTGGCGAACTCCCTGGCGGAGAACTGCCTGGTGGACTCGTCATTTTGACCTGCTCCTAGGCGGCCTGCAACTCAGAGGATGGTGGAGCTCCCTGGTGCAGCGCAACCCGACTGCCCTCTACATGAGGTGATTTCCTCTCCTTTGTAGGCGGCGGGAGCTGAGGGACCTGCAAGAACTGAATCAGAGGACCCTGGGTATTTTCCCGGCAGGGACTCTCCGATGCCTAAGTTATCATTCTGATTACAAAGAGCTTGGAGAGAAATGAGAGAGCTAGAGAGCARGGGTTACCATCCTTTTTTCCTCTCTCCCCATTGTCTTTGGGGGTCGGAGTCCTTATATAGTGGTGTCCTGTCAAATCAGGCGTAATAGCCTCTGTCAAGTCAGGCGTAACTGCCTCTGTCTCTCTGCCGCAGTCGTTGCTGCCAGAGCTGAGGTGGCAGGTGCAGGCGACTGCTGTAGAGTACGGCTCTGCCAGTCAAGGGACAGCTCTCAGGACTAGCAGGCACAGCACCGCCTAGCGAGAGACGTGAGCGCAGGCCTCCGGATTTGTCAGGTACGGTTGTTAGGTAGGAGATCTTCCTGTGATACGCCGAGCTGCCCCTAAGTGCCGAACTACCTATGCCGAGCTACCTGTAAGTGCCGAGCTGCCCCTAAGTGGCGAGCTCTTCGTAAGATGCCAGGCTGCCTGCGGAGTGGCCAGCTACCTATGGCGAGCTGCCTATGCCAAACTACCTGTAAGTGCCGAGCTGCCCCTAAGTGGCGAGCTCTTCGTAAGACGCCAGGCTGGCTGTGGAGTGGCCAGCTGCCTATGCCCAGCTGCCCCTAGCTATACCAAGCTCCCCGAGCTATGCCGAGCTGCCCTAGTTGTGCCGAGTTGCTCGAGCTGCCCGAGCTGCCCAGTTGTCAAGAGGCTGCACTTGGTTTGCATGAGGTGCCAGGTGTCACAATTTCACTCGAGGGCCAAATCCGCCCTCATCATTTGCCCCCCACTCCCGAGTTGATTTCTTCTTTTGGCACGTAAGTCGACGAGCTAGTAAGTGCTGATCCAATTCCTTAGGCTTTGGGAGCTGCCTGTATGTGGCGAGCTGCTTGCCAATGGCGAGCTGCCTGTAAGGTGAGGAGGTCTCCGCTAGTTCAGTAGTGTAGCCCTTAGGCTCTGGGGGCAACTTATAGTTCACTTTTGCTGATTTTGCTCATGCTGAGGAAGCGACTGGGTATTTAGCAATAGTTTTGGCCCATAGGCTTGGGAAGCGACTCGTAGTCCACTTTTCTTGACTTTGCCCATGCCGAAGAGGCGACTGGGTCTTAAGCAGTAATGTGGCTCGTAGACTTTGGGAGCGACTCGTAGTCCACTCTTCTTTGACTTTTCCCGTGCCGAAGAGGCGACTGGGTCTTAAGTAGTAATGTGGCCTGTAGGCTTTTGGGAGTGACTCGTAGTCCACTCTTTTTTGACTTTGCCCATGTCGAAGAGGCGATTGGGTCTTAAGTAGTAATGTGGCCTGTAGGCTTTTGGGAGTGACTCGTAGTCCACTCTTTTTTGACTTTGCCCGTGTCGAAGAGGCGACTGGGTCTTAAGCAGTAATGTGGCCCGTAGGCTTTCCCTGTGAGGTGCCGAGCTGACCAGGTGGGTGCCTTAGAGCTATGATTGCGCTGCATCAGCTTTGTAATGCCGGTCACCCACTCCTACAAGAAGCTACTAGGAGCTCGACCTTCGGGGGCAGCACTACTAACTTTAGGTCGCCAGCTCACACGGGAGCCTTGGAAGGCTTGACCGGTAAGGGCGCCTATGTAGTCTGTTGGCCGCCAACTCCCGCGAAGCCACGAAGAGCTCATCTTTGTAGGGGGGACCTTGCGAAGATGACTGATGAGGCTTTATCCGAATTGAAGGTAAAGTTACTTAGTCTGTTAGTTCCCTGCATGGTCTTTGAGTTCATAAAAAAAAATGTAAACTATAGAGCGAGAGCTTCAATTTCTAAAAAGTGAGGACTTAACTTTTTGGGAGAAGAGGACTTAGCTTTTGTAAGATGAGAAGTAAGCTTTTGTAGGATGAGAACTTAGCTTTTGTAGGATGAGAACTTAGCTTTCTGTAGCGTGTTCCCACAGACAGCACTAATTGATGTAACCGTTTCTGGTCACGTACCAATTTTTTGTGATGTATAAATTTTTTTGGCTAAGTACCTCGTTATTTGACCCGGTGGTGACGTGC